>VZSE01003882.1:0-60065 GCA_013398275.1 Promerops cafer
TTGTGTGTGCATATGTATGTGTAACATTTGGTGAAAAACGCTCTTTCTGTTGGAATGGATATTATTCATGAATATGGTTCCAGTTAAGCTAATTGCTCTTGACTTTTAAAAAAAAGAAGGGAAATTTCTAGTAAGCTGAAATAACTTACTTAGACATCTTTGAAATTAAGCAAATTTTTCCACGTTCCCACCATGCACCTTCAACATCAGCTGCTTTTTTTAGGTCTTTCTAACAGAGGCTGAGAGAGCTAATGAGCAACAGTTGGGTCTTGTGGAGAATAGAGCCAAGACAGCTGTAGGGGCTTGATTCAGCAATTTGTTTAGTCTGATACCTATTTCCCTCACCCTTTATGGACTACTTCGCCCCTCAGCCCCAGCTTCAGTGTATTGTTTTTTTGAGGAAAAACAGGTTTTGAGGTGAGGTAGAAGAAACTAAACAAAAAAAGGAAGCAGCTGACCTAAAACTGAATTTGTCAGATATTCTAAATTTGGCCATCTGACTGAATGAATCTGTCTTTCACAAAGCCCCTTCTCAGAGGAGGTGAATTGCGATCTAGGCATTCAGGGTGTGCCTTTCACTCAAAAGCTGCTTGATGGAGAAGCCTCTGCATACCACAGGGAGGAAAGTAGGCCAATCTGTCCTTTAGAGAGGCACCTGAAGCTGTGTAATCATTGAGGATTAAAATCTTCTGGGACTCTCACCTCCAAGATGGACAGATGGCAACTTCATGTAACAATAAAGGCATCCTTGCAAAATAAATGAAAGACAATTAGTCACTTCATACATATCAGAAGACCCTATTGCAGACAACCAGTGCTGGGGATTTGAAAGGGATCAAACAAGCTCTTAAGCTATATTTTTTCCAAGGCATATGGAGGGTAGAATTTAGGGCTGTGCAAATAATAGCAGTGTCGGGGGTTTTTGTTCTACAACTGAATGAAAAAATCAGAAGAAGAAATTACAAATTGGATTGAATGCTAGAGTTTTACCAAAACAAGACTTAAAAATAATTACCTGTTCCCAACAGATCCTATGTATTTCATCTTCCTTTCAGCCATTTAAAAAGCCACACCAAGTAATGGTCCCATTAAGAAAACCCTGTTAATACCTCTATTTTATTGTGATACTAGTGATTACATGTTGGCTCAGGATGTGGGATACCAACACTGAATACCCCACTCTACTGAAGGGTCTTTCTGTGCACTTTTCCTGGGCAGGGCTCATACCCATGTGTGTGCCCTGCAGCTTGCTCTGCTGACATGATTCTATTTATTTTTATTTCCAAGCAGATGCTGGATTTTGGACAGCACTCCACAGCCTCACCAGGAGTGCAGTTCTAGGGTGACAAGGATGAGTGCTGGTCCCTCCTGGTGGTGGTGAGTAAAGTCAGGGATGCCAGGGGTAGTGACCGCTCTGAGAGCTGCATGGAGCCTGCAGCCACACGACACTGCAGCCAAGCACCTTCCAGCTCCACTTGAGCTTTGAACCGAAGCCTTCCCAGGACATTAGGAAATGCTGTCAGAAGTATAGAGGCTTCTCCACCAGTGTGTGTGTATTTGCTTTCCTTCTGGCTTTCAGAGTCAACATCATCATGCTCAGGACTTGCCTGAAAATGCAGCCTCTCACTCTGCCAAGTGCCACTACTTGGTTCCTCTGTAACATTCTCCCTTCACCCTTCTCCAGCCCAGCCCAAAGTGCTGGTACCAAAACCGCTTCTGTTTCACATTGCTCTGATCACGCCAGACCTTTACGTACCCCGAGGCGTGTGCATCAGGTTCACTGAGTCCTTGTGTTTTCTGTGAGCAATTTCACTCCGCTGTCATACCTGGTCCTCACGGCACTAGTTCAGCCCCAGAAACCATCCTCACTCTGGCCTTTGTGTTACTTCATCCTGTTTGCCAGGCCCTGCTCATGCCACACCTCCTGCTCACACCTATCTCGTTCTCTTCCACGGTATGTGGCCACATTGCCTCCAGTGCCATCTCTTAGCATGGTTAAGGAGGCTTCTTGCACTGCTCTTGCCCCAGGAAGCCTTAAGCAAGTCAATTCCCAGAGGTCAGGTTCTTCCTGGAATTTGCCAGGTTCATGGCAGGGCTGGCAGAAAAATTTTGGTATGTATTTCTTTCAAGCCTCTACCCCTTCTCACTGCACTCATCAGTGCAGTGTTTCACTGACTTCCCACTCAAAAGTAGTGAGGGAGCATCTCTCTGCATTCCTTCCCTTCTCTTTTCCTGATTGTTCAGCCTACAAACTGGCTGGGACTGGTGTTGTTTCCCATCACTTCTTAGCACAGACTATGGCACAAAGGGACTCTGATCTCCACAGATCTAAGCTCTGCTGTATCAATAGCTAATTAAAGTTTCTTCCATATTTAGGACCCTAATCATCCCTTTACTGACAGCTCTGGGAAATCGCAGTGACTGGAAATCAGACTCAGTGATATTAAAAACCAACAGACCAGACTGAACACATCAAACGTTTCCTGACCTGTTTCACTTTTTCTCCCTTATCTGAACCACATGGGTGGAATTTAGCGCCTCTATTTTTAAACCTTTTACTTCGGCATTGACCTCTTTACTGCAGTCACCCTACGTTCCCTTTGCAGTCAAAGAAGAGAGAGGCACTTCTGGGGTGCAGTTTGCATGCCCTACTTTTGGGGTCTACTTTAGGGCAAGATGAAAGGGACCCCAGAAATGCCTGCTTCTTCTATCCACTGACTGTGAACAAAGTCTTGCTAGTCATGCCACTTGCTTACAGTGTCAATCAAAAGTGAATCTAAATACTCTGAGTTGCCCTTTAGACACCATTGTGCACACAGTTAGCTCTAAATAAACTGATTATTTATAGTGTATAGTTCTGTATGTTACACAGGTTCTGTATTTATATACATATAATACCAAATCCATGCATTCATCTATTACTAAGAAGCTAATCAAACAGGTCTAGTTATGACTGTAACACTTTTCATACAGTTTCTTGGATGAGAACTCCACCTTTCAGCAATTCAAACCAGTATTGATAGTAGAGGAGAGTGCATGGGGATTTGCAAGGTCCGTGTCCTTGGTGATTCTTTGCCTTTCTCACTGGAATGTCATTCCAGTGCCAGCCACAAAGTCCGAGCCACGCTCTGGGGAGTCTGGCTGGGGATATTTCTTTATGTCTTATCAGGACTGCATGGCAGCTTGCTGGGGAGTTTGGCTGGAACTGGTACTACTGAGTAATAGTAGCATACCCCAAGAACCAATTCCTTACCTGGGCACTCCTACCACTGAAGCTTTTGGGAACAAGGACTTGGTGTGTCAGTGTGAGAAGCCAGGCTGTCCCCATTTTTTTGCTGCAGCTGGCCAAAATTAGGTCTGGAATTTTAAATTTACATTTGAATCTACATGTGGTTCACTTGATGCTGAGACCCACCATATGCAAAATTAGTAACCCATCAGTGCCACTGGATCTGCCTGATGGATGTTGTTAGCCACCCACTACATTGCAGCCTTCAAAAAATGGAACTGGTACTTAGAGAAAAGGAAGTTTTAAAAGCACTAAAAATGCTATAGCCTCTGAACTAACTTTGCTGCTACATTTAATGCAGAAGATGAGAGGATTTTTGGGGAGGTAGGCCACATATGCCTTCTTACAGATGCCTAAACAATAACTCTGAAGAAAGTTTTCACTTTCCTGTTCAAATCACTCTGGGAGGAAGTAATTATTTTACTTATTTTTTCCCCAGTATGCACCTGAGGACTGGTATCAGTCACAGCAGGATCAATGCACAGATGAGGGCACACATGCTACCATACACATAAACTACATGCATGTCCTAGGACCATGTTCTGACATCACTAATTTGTTTAACCTGCCTACAAGATAATATAAAAAAATGGAAGAAAATAAGCCACTGATATCACTTTTCAGCAACAGTAAGTCATTTGGTCTTGAGCACAAATATTGCAATAAAACCTCTTGATACAAACACCATTTTGTGACAGACAATTCCATTTATTTCCTTGAATTGGAATGCTAATTAAATCTGTCACTCCTTCTTCTGCCAAAGTTCTGCTCCTACATCTGTGGGCAAAACTATATTTAAATACCCTTCAGAGTCAGTAGTATTTCATTGATTTGATTTATGAAGGGAGCATAATCAGGAAAAATGTATTCTGTTATCTCCTCACCTAGGAAAACAGTCTGATAAGCAGATTCTTAAGTGGAGACATCTTTTGGTAATGGGTTTAACTCTTTGTATGGCAAATGAAAGTATTATGAATAATACCTTAAAGTTTCAGTGTATCTCTTTACAGTGATAAACTGCATTAAAAATCCATAGCAAAATAGTTTCTCTTTCTTCCTAAGAGGCATTGTAGCTGTTTTCTTTTATCCTCCATGGAGCCTGCAGAAGTTTTCATTTGTGTGCAGCAATCCTGGCACTGTCATGTACCTTTAAAAGAAAATTGGCCCAGCTGTACTGCATTTCTTATGGAAAGCCCCAGAGATCAGTATTCTTTTTCTAGCTCAAAAGGAGCCCAGACCATCAATCAATATCCCACTGCATTTAGGATGTGGGTTTCCCTGAAGGAAGAGGACTTGATAGGCTTATTTGCATTTTCCCTTCCTATGCATCTGGCTTTATGCAAAGTCTCTGAAAGATGAATAGTAGGTTCTTCTGCCTCAGTCACACTGCAATACTGAACTGCAGCAATGCCTGTGCTCAGGCAGCTCCCAGACAGGGCACTTCCAACCTTTCCATAGGGTCCAGAACTGTGAAGCAGGTCCCATCTTCTCCCTATGGCAACACACTGTGACATGAAGCATCTCACAGGGTGGTGAGGGACTGGGTGACTTTTCCTGGACAAGCAGAGTGGGACAGGGCATCCAAACAATGGTTCTGTGAATAGAACAGTTGCAGCAGCAAGATGTTCATAAAGGTGGGTCTTGGAGGTCCCAGAAACTCTGGCCCCTGCTGGTATTGTCAAGACCCCAATATGTTCTAGAAGGTGCTCGTTCTATCACTATTGCACTACGCTATTCATGGGGCTAAACTTGCAGGTTCTCACCGAGCTGTTTCTCTCTGTTTTTAGAAAGGTTATTCCCACCCTGGGAGCTTATCTGGTGTTACAGGGGCTTTCTGGCTTGTACATGCACTTTGTAGCTTACAACTGCAAGCAAACTATGTGCAACTGGAGACTGAGGCTGGCCAAGGCCCCAGTGTCTCTCCTGTATTTAGGATCTTCAGAATTCTATGGGATTCTGTTAGATCAATACAACCTGGGTGTCCCCAGTGTAGCCCAAGTGTCTGGCACATTGTGCCTGCTCCTCAGACCTTTCCTCCTGACCCAGGCCCCCATGAGAGGCCCCTTCCTGCGAGAGGGCAGTGGAGATCCCAGGGCCACCATGGGTCCCTCTGTAGCTTCCAATGCAGCATGGGGGGCTGTGGGTGGTGTGGGCTGAGCTGAGGGAAGACACCCAAGCAGAAGCAGCAACACAGTGGTACTTTGCAGCATTATTTCGTGCTTGGAAGCAGTATTTCACCATTCCAGCAGAACATGTGTTTGCATGTGAGCCCTGAACAGAGCTTTCCAGAGCAGTGGGGAGGAGTAGCACAGTGGTGGCAGCTGGCTGCTGCCAGCAGCCTGCTGTAACAGGTTGTGATACAGATGCATGGCCCTCATGGCAGCTTAGAATATTCCTGATATGGAAACTGAAAAGGTCTAATTTTTCAGGACAATGAGAGCACACACATCAGGTCACACTACTTGGGACTTGCACGGAGCTACAGCAGCTCTACAGTGGATATAAAGAGCTCTTCAGCATCTCTGATGCTCAGCTTCCTCCTCACCTCAGCTCCCAAAGCATGGGGAGGCTCAGCTGCATTAGGTAAAATCTTTATGCTGAAAACCTGTAGCAGATGTCTGAGGGCAGCTCCAGAGACTTCACACTGCTCTGAGATCCTGGCATCTTCCAGCATTAAGTCAGAATTATGGACCCTTAATGACCTCAAGACAGGGTCCTCAGAGCAAAGGTCTGCCTTGATGGTAAGTGTGATTATTGTCCTTAGATGGCCATCAGCAATGCAGACAATGGATCTGTGTGTCTGGCTAACAGCTGTTGTCATGTATGGGATCAATATGTGCCTGCCATGGCCCAGTATTTTAAGAAGGACGAGAGAGGTGCAGAAGGTTGCATGCAATCTCTCCTCTGCCTATACCATTCTTGGTCATAGGTTACTGGGCTATTTTAGCATCTAGGCTAATCCACTGGAAATCAATCAGATCAGCTGGGAATGGGCATCCAGTGATGACAGATTGAATTAATGGTCTTTATCGTTGATTCAGTGACAAGGGTCTAATCCTGGTATTTCTGCTGTGACATGCAGAACAGAGCACACATGGGAAAGCACAGACAAGGTAAGTGCAAACATGCTTTCAACTTCTCAAAGACCTGTACATATGAGTGGGCTGATGCTGGAATAAATAACTTACCCTATATTTTTAGTAGAAAGTCAGGTCCAAGCAACTAATGTTTTTATCTTCCCTCACGCCCTAATGATAGCATTACTGAATGATATGTACCTATTTCCTCATCAAGATACACACATTTTAATTATAGAGATGTTCCAGTTTCATTCTTGCCTCCAAATATATCAAGGCTTTTAATGTTATCACACCTGTCTAAATGCTAGTAATGTCATACCTAAGTGCTGTCGTGGTCTGTCTTTTGTTATTTTATGTTGTGTTAATTTAAATATCACTTAAACTATATTTTTTTTTTCTTCAGCATTACCACCTTTCTGAAGGTGATGCAGTTGAGAAATGTAGTCTGTATTTTCCCTTGCAGACTTCAAGGTCTGTTCCCCAAAGATCAAGAGGTAATTTTTTGAGTAATAATTGAGGATGTCTTGAATTTTGACTTTCCAAGGGAAGTTAAAATAAGTACCCAAACCCACACAGTCAGTCACCAGTCATCTTTTAAAGACTTCAGCATGTCCACGCAGCATAAATGCAGCTTTATCTGTAATTTATCATCACAGTTATTATTTGTCTAAAAAATAGCCCTATACACATAAATACAGGAAGTATCAGTGAGACTGCTGAAACAAGAAAGGTCAGCAGGATCAGACCTTAATAATTTACATGTAATCCTATGAATATTAGGTCCCATATGCCCTGCTAATTCCAGCTTTATCTCTAATACGTGGCTTATTTCTTAGGATTAGGTTTAGAACAGCAATTGGCTGTTCAGCAAACAGTGCACCAAAGCACCCATCTTGCAGCTACAGTTGGCTTCTTCTGCTGGGATTGTGAAAAATAATTCTCCAGCTCAATATCTAAGCAATTGAATCTCTCTGTGATGAAATCTGTGCCTCCTAATGGCCCTCGTGTATGTGCAGAAGAATTCCCTGATCTGCTGGCAATAACTATTTTGCAACCATGGAGAAATCTGGGATGGCAACGGTTGTCTGAAAGCAACATCCAAGTCATCTATTACACTTGCCAAAATATTTCTGCCTCTGCCTCCGTGTGGTTGCTGCGCTGGGGTTCGCTGTGCGCTGCAAGCCCCTCTTTGCCTTTCACCATTAGTCCCTGCCACAGCCAGGACAGGCCACAGCATCGCGCCGCAGCGGCTGCACAGGCTGCCAGCTTGGGTGGGAGCAGATGGCGTTGTGAGCTGGATGAGCAGGGAAGTGGGCACATGAGGCTGGGAATGGTGCTGGAGGGTAGCTTGGGCACGGGGGACAGCAGCTGGGCTGTGGAGGCAAGGGCGCCTGTGCCTCCCACTGCAGAGCCCCTGCTGCCTTCTGCGGGAGGCTCTTGCTACATCCAGATTTCAGGGTACTTGCTTCAGTGCCTGGGGCCAGACCCCTGCAGCGACCTCTCCAGGCTCCACATCACATCCTCACCCACACAGGAATCCAGCTCCCAGTTCCTTTTCTGAACACCTGGTAAAAGCTCATCCTAAAAATAAGCTTCTTGGCTCATGGACACAGTGAGAAAGAGTGAGAAAACAGCAGTTAAACAAACACAGGCAAGGCATGAGAGCACACAAAGTATTAGTTCACTTTCACACCATCCAGTTAGTTCATTTTGTCCTCTGTCATTTGCCCAGGCAGTCATTGAAATGTTGGAGTTTTTCCTTTACCTTTGTGGCTTCCAGGGTAATATTCCCTTCTGTTGGTTGGCTGGACTCACTGTCCCTTTTCCAAGGTCAGGATGAGTGTGAACCTCTAGCAGTTTTGTGACCAACTTTCTGCTCTGCCACCAGCTCAAAGGTTTCCCAACTGCACATCACACAGGCCTCAGAAACATCTTTCTCTCAAACATCCATCATCCTAGTGAATAAAGATGCAAAAAATGCTAGAACCAAAATTAAGACATCCATGATGACACTGCTTCAAATAAACCCTCCTCACCTGCCAGAAGTCTTCCAGAAGCTTTGGTTGCTCCAGTTTCATAAGTTTCAGTGCTGAAGATGTTTGTGCCTGCATATGTGGAACAGGTGAGCTGATGAATGGGTGCCAGAAAGACAGAAATAGCAATACAGTGTTAATCTGGGGTGGGTGGCACCTCCCTTTGCTTCTGAGAAATACTCCAAGTGGCTGAGAGGCAAGGAAAATTGGCCTGTGTCCCCAGTATTGCCCGCAGCTTTTAAAAGACAATTTCTCATCCCTTTCCCTGTGGCCATCCCCTCTGGAGGCCAGGTGGCATTACAAGATGAATGGTCCCATGAAGGGTGGGGACTACAGAGATGTGCATCCTTTTTCAGGTATGGCATCTTGAGGTGGCCATGCAGTGCTGCAGCCCACTGCATACCACGGCTTTGCTAATGCTTGGGACAAAAAAGCACTGTCACCCCTACCCTTTCGCCTTTCCTAAAACTAAAGTCCTCAGACCCCTGCCCACCCCCAAATTAGACTTAAACTGGCAAGAAGGTTACAAAATTGCTATTTCATTGGGCTGCAGCACACTGCTGAATCCCCACACAACCAGTGTCCTCACAGGAGACTGATTTCTTTAGGGAACCAGGTTAAAACATAATTAACCAGGCAGAGCTGCCGAGAGAGGCCGTGCCTGTGGGGTCTGGCTAGGTTGGATGCTGGCTGGTAGCCCTGAGGCACCACTATCAGGGAGCTGACCCCACACACACACCCCCTACGCAGAGCACAAGGCCCGGCGTGGGGTGGGAGCCACACTAGGCAGCATGATGTGTTTGTCACAGGGCTGTCACGGTGCATGGGCAGAGCTGCAGGCTCACCTCCACTGGCTTGGGACTGGAGATGTTGCAGAGCTTCACAAACAGCAGTTTTTGATGTACAGACGGAACAAAAGAAAAATAAAGAAATTTTGTATTCATCTCAACTTGAGCCAAAGAAAGAAAGTGTTGGGTTTTTTAAATTATTCTTGTGGAGTGACAAGTGCATTTCATTTATCCAAAATGCAGTGATTTATTTCTTTAGGTACCCAAAAGGAAAATCTCTTGAGGGTGTAAAATGGATCCAGTCCCTCCAGCCCAATCAGAAGACTCCATGCCTTTCTGTACCTCTTGCAAAAAGAGGCTGCCCCCCTGAAAGAGAAACTGCTTCCCAGGTGCAGAAAACCCTCAGGACACAAGTAACTACATAACCTCCACACTGTCCCTTTGTCCACCTCTCGCAGCTGTTTGGCCACTGCTCCAAGGCTGTGGGCAGCAGCGCAGGAGAGCAGGCAGTGTTAGATTCATCAGCACTGCTCTGGATGGGGCTCCCATCCAGGTGAGATGCCCGTGGTGTTCCAGCCCACAGAAGGCATGGGCTCATCCACTGCCTGCACAGGTCTGGCCCTACCCCAGGTAGGGTCCCCAGGTAATTGTTTTGTTTGCTCAGCATGTGTGGATGCTGCATTGTGAAAGCACAAGCTGTTCCTCACTTCTTCCTCTGCTCTTTTTTCCCTTTTTTAAAGTGGTCTGCTTCTCAGAGCAGCCAACTTGTTGAGGAAAGGCTTCTGTCTGTCACCACTGGCACGTGGCGTCTCCCTAGTGCAAGTGAGATGCAGGTATAAATAGCACCAGCCTCCACAGCTGGTGGTCAGCTGCCATGCAGGGGCTTAGCCCGGCACTAATCCAGTCCAATGCCATCAAAATCCAGCCTGTTAGCCCACAGTCCTTCTCTACGGAGAGGAATCTATCGTTTTCCCAGCTCCCTGGCACTGCTCCCATGCAGGTCTGCTTCAAGCGTCTGAGTGTGCAGGTGCCTTGGCAAGTGTGGGAACAAGAAGCCATGAGCAGGCTGCTTACTGAGCATCCGTGGAAAACCTCTTCAGTCTCAGCTGAACGAGATGGGACTGAACTGATGATTGTGCTTGTCGAAGTGCCTGGGTATTTATGCTCTCTGACCCCATCACATAAGAGCACACACATCCTATTTGGGCTGATGGGCTAGATCTTTTTGTATTAAGCATTAATGAAAATCTCTTGCATTACTATTGGAAAAATAAGATTATGGACTTGCTGGGTTTTAATACCAGAAGGTAGAGGTTTAACATTATTTTGCTTCCTAGACTAATATTTTGTGCAGGAAAGCAATCTGTGACCTTGATACATAATGTTGCTGTTACCTGAGATTTACAAAATCGCAAGGACCATCTCAGTGCAACCATAAATATGTATGTTGCATCAGCAGCAAGTGCAGATATTTTGATAGGACACACGGGCAAAGGACTTTGCTGTGGATTCCTCTGACTAAAATTAGGACATGGCACCCAGTGCCTAAGGCCGTAGCTCCAGGCCCCCTTCAAAATCAATGGGGAGAAGTAGGCACCTCTAGGATACAATTAATCTGACGTGGATTAGACTTGCCTTTGAATAACAGGAGCTCCACGGATATCTATGTGCCCACTTTAACCACTGAGTCCATGTGGATAAGTAGCCCAGGTACGGGCACAGTGTAAGTGTGTGACTGGTTATGTGAGTCCCATACGAGGTGAAAATGTAGTCCCATACCAGGTGTCCTTATAGCACAAAACTGGGAGAAGAATGGAAGGTAGGAGGCAGGGGGAGATTTGTTAACAATCCTCCAAGCTCTCTTGCTGTTAGTTTGTTCCTCTCAGCTTGGGTCAAGTGCAAGACCACTGCAGTGCCCTAAAAAGGAGGTACTGTCCAATGGAGGGGAGAAAGAATGGGACATGCCAGAAAGTCCCTGCCCCTTTTATTGTCAACCCAAAATCCACTCAACCTCGGTAGTTCTAGTGGGATTTTAAGCACAGGCAGGAAAGGTGGGTCATGAACTTGGGGGGGTGTTTGCAGACAAACTCATGCCTTAATTCAGTGGCTGCTGTTCAAGATCTTCCCACAGCTGTCTACAGCACAATCAGTGGCCTTGGCTATGACTCCAGCACATCTCAATCAGTGATTATTTTCCCCCTTAGATCCAGAAGCCTTTTTCTTTAAACAGTTTTTTAAAAATAAATCCTTCTCTTAGCGTAACTGCTCCAGCAGCTGTGAGCAGGTCTTGACCCCCAATCTCACTGTCTGAGGACAGATTCCCCCCTGCAGAATACCTGTAATTCAAGCACTTGATTTTTCCCAGCAGGAAACCATTTCTGCAAATGAAGTCTATTTGTGTAATGAAACCTCAAGTAGTTCACACAGGGATACAGAACAGTCATACAGGGAAAGAGCTCTCAAATGAAATGCCATGCCAGGAAAGATTTAATTGTAGTTACCATACAATAATAAAAGAGAGGAAAAAAACCAACAAGATTGCAGGAACAGGCTGTTTTCATTTCCCAGCAATTGCACAGCAGCAAGGCAACCTCAGGGCTCAATGAGCTCCTGTTGGCACTAATTGGCACCCTTGATGGTGGGTCTGTGTGGATGAGCTGAGGTCTGGACGGCTGGCGGGGCCAGACCCGCTCCCACAGCTCTGCAGGCAGGTGGGCGGCAGAGGGGCAGGGTGCAGGCAGCCGCTCCTGCTTGAGCTTGGCAGCAGCCCCGGCCCTGGCAGCTCTCCTGACTTCTGCAAAAGAATGTCCTCAGATATGAAGAAAGCAAGTGCATGCACAGCCATGCTGATATCAGATGGGGGACTCCTGCCAGGATTTTAAGTGTAATTAGCAACTTTGAGGTGTGCAGGGACACCTACTCCTTGGGTATAGCAAGCGTGTAGATACCTGTATAGCTCAGAGCATACGCTTCAGTGCTTTCTTCCATGAGGACCTCAAGAAGCCCAGAATTCCTCCCCATCTTATTTACTGATAGCAACCAAGATGATCACAGGCTTTTCCCCAGCTAATATTTTGCAGTGCTGTTTTCCACATTTCTTGTTTCCTATGAACCTCCCCTTCTCTCTTTACAAGTTGCCTCTGCATTTGCTACCCTTGTCCCTGGCAAGAGTCCAGAGTTTTTCATGTGGAGGGAAAGTTTATTACTGATTCTCAAGTGAATCTTCAGCAAGGGTAACCCAGGTTCTTCTTCTGGCCAGAGACCAAACCAGTCCCTTTCTATGGTGTTTATGTACCAAATGGCAGCCAGGGAGACAGGGTAGTAGGATAGCTCATACACAAAGGAGTCTGTCTGTAAACTTTGAGTACAGGTTGCCTTCAAACAGCAACTTGGAACTTTTGGAAGAAACTTTACTATGAACACAGAAGCACTCTGTCAAAAATGTCAAACTGTTGCCAAATATTTTGCAGCCAAATCTAGGTCTGTTTTTTTTTTTTTTGTTTGCTTGTTGGTTTGTTTTGTTTTGGGGGGTTTTTTTACAAGAAAAAAAAAGAAAGAAATGTTCCCATGGCTAAAAATTATCTCTGCAGTAGCTCTGTGTAATTGCTGGAAATGCACATTCATATATGAAGGATAACTTGCTATGCACAATAAGTAACTTTGTGAATGCATCAGCAATAAAAATGCCTGAGTTGTAACATAAAATTCTTGCAATAAGGCAGAGAAGAGGAAAATCTGATTGCCCACCAGTAAGCAATTTATTTTGTATGAAAATAAGCATTTCCATTCCTAATGACCATGTAAGTAGAAGTGCTTATGACTGCTACTTTACTTCTACAGTAAGTGACTTCATGGGACTGGACAGTTGGTAGAATAGGGAAACTGCATGCATTGATATTTGTCTGCATGCCTAGTATTTTAGGTGGTCGAGAGGGAAGGGCCCTTATAAAGATGTCCCCAGTGTCATAGCAGAATCATAGAATCACAGAATATGCTGAGTTGGAAGGGACCCATCAGGACTGAGTCCAACTCCTGGCCCTGCACAGGACACCCCAAGAGTGGCACCATGTGCCTGAGAGCACTGTCCAAATGTTTCTTGAATTCACAGGCTTGCTGTGACCACTTCCTTGGGGAGCCTGGTCCAGTGCCCAACCACCCTCTGGGTGAAAAACCTTGTACTGATACCAAATCTGAACCTCCCCTTACACAGCTTCATGAGGTTTCCTCAGGTCCTATCACTGATCATGAGAGTGAAGAGATCTGTACCTGGGAGATGTTGAAGACCACAATGAGGTCTCCTGTCAGTCCTCCAGGCTGAACAGATAAAGTGTCCTCAGCCACTCCTCATTAGGCCTCCAGACCCCTCACCCTTGTAGTTTTGTGATCTGTGCTTCCCTTCAGGGAGGTCTGTGCTTACTCCTGGCATCGGATGGGATGGGAGGGAACCGAGCTGGGTATCCCTGCCCAAGCCTCTCTGGTGAGGTCCAGCACTGGAGTCTCTCTCTCCTGCTCTGCTACCTCATCCAGCTCCTCTGCTCCCATCCCTGCTCTGCTGTGGGGTTTCTGCCATGTCCCCTCCTGAGCCTCAGAAACAGCTGGCAGTCCTGTCAGGTATCCACATTGGATGTTGTCTCACAGAAGACGGAGCCTCAGTAGTGTTGTAGCCAAGGCCAAAAAATATGCACCCATGGAAAGGGTTAAGATCTTATCTTCACACCTCTGATTTTGAATCCCCATGCTTTAATTCAGCTGTGGTATGTGAAAAAAAAATATTAATGATCAATAATTGCTTTGTAGGTAAAATAACCATGCTGCAAATCACATTTTTATTTTAAAATTGATAATAAGCACATACCACAAGTAAAGGTAATAATGCATTACATGTCCACAGCAGCAGAGGATACCAAGCTTATTAAAACAGTATCAATCAGGCACTGAAAATGGTTTATATTTAGCACATCTCATTTTAGATTAAACAGACTGTGCTCCCAATTATCCAGTAATTACCTAGAGGCATGAAGGCATGTACACAAAGCTACAGCAAAGCAGCTGGAGCACTGGCTTACTTTGCTGTTGGTAAACTCCATTTTGTCAGGATTAATTGGAGAGAAGGTTGGTGATGAACACATGACAAGCACAACCCTCAATAATGCTTTAATAAAGTGATGGAAGCAAATGTTTTCCATCAAACCTCTTCAGCACAGGAAATGTGATTAATTAAGCACATTCATCTAATTACTGTATGAATTCTCAGGAGGTAAATGTATACTCCAAGGCAAATACACTGAGTTGGATTCCAGAGGCTATATTTGATCTATTTTTATGCAGTGTTTTTATGTAAACATTAAATAAGGGTTTTTTTAAGGAGAGATCTTAATGGTGACTGGTTTCCAGCACTGGGTCAAAACCAATCCTACTCACCAGTGTTCTTCAGAGCTGATAGCTGGTCTTCCTTCAGAGTAACTCTCTCCAGTGAGACTGAGTTGTAATAAAATGCAACCACCAAAATATTTGTTGGATATTGCCCATGTCTTACAAGCTTTCTGCTTTCCTTTGCATTAATAGTGTTCGGGTGTTCAGGGCTGGAACTGCTTTTCTAATTAGCAGCAGCAAACGAAGGATACTAGGCTCCAAATTGTGTCTTAATGGTACTGCCTGGGCACAAGCCCTTTCAAAGGCAGGAACCATAATGTTGCTGCCATTAATCCAGGCACAGCAACCCTACATTAGCAGCTCCAGGGGATGCTAAGCTCCCAGCCCTTTTCTCAGCCTGATGAGGGAAGCCCCCAGGCAGGGCAGGTGTGGTGGCAGCACGTGAGTGCTGGTGGCATTCCCCTCTGCCCACCACTGCCAGCCCAGGGCTATCCCGGGGCTGCCTTCCAGCCCAAAGCAAAATTTGCTTCTGCAATGGAAATCCTCATTTTGCTTGGGACAGGAGAAGCCGCAGCTGCAGGAACAGTTCAGCCAAGTGATCCAAGGAGCAGTAACCCCTGCTGAATCTTCCCCTTGCCCCAGCACAGCCCTGGGCTGCTGAGGGGCTAATTCCCTCCCCAGCTGCAGGGTGGTCCCAGCCACAAGGTCACAGGGTGGGAGGCTGAAGGGGCTGGCATGCAGGGCACCAACAGATGTACAATCACAGCAGTGCCTTGCTGTGGCTTTGTGCAGAAACACTGAATATTTGAGGTAGTGAAGCTGGGGAGAGGGATACCAAAACTAGCAGTGAGGGAAAAGCCATGGCAAATTCCCACCACTTCTGTTAACACTGCTTCCGCTCCATCCCCCTCTCCCTTCCCCAAGGGAAAACCCACGCCTGGTGCCTGTATCCTTAAAAAGATCATTGCCGAGCTATAAATATCCAGCCATCAATTAACTTCATAAATGCCCACTGTATGGAGAGCTGTCCTTCCGAGCTGCTAAGTGACTAAAATCAGGGATGCTCACCATCACAGGCCCTGCCATATTTGCCTCATTAAACCTTGGACTTTACCGATGTATTTATTTTAGAGGTTTACAGCAATCTAGTCCATAGTGCATTTAAAGTTAACAGAAAGACTCTGCCTGACTTCTGTGGGCTTGGATTCCTTCCAAGGGAAATATTTTCCTACTTAAGTAACTCTGAAACAAGGCAATCACACCAACCAAAGAAAACCCCAACCCTGGAATGTTTCATTTAAGAATACGTTGTTGACAACAGAAAGCAAAGAGATCCTTAGCACAGGGGATGTATTTTTAATGCTGCTTCAATCAAATGCTTCAGAATAATGAACGACTTGCAAAAGAAACCTGTTTGCATTTGTGGCCTTCCCAGCTATGGCTGGGAGGGGATGAGGGGAAGTTCTGTGAAATTCTGGTCCAAAGGAAACAACTAAGGAAAGCAAAAGCTTTCTCAGGCAGCCTGGCAGCTTGCTGGCTTCCCTGAGAGGGGCAGGGGGAGCAGAGGCTGGGGGGAGTCCCACAGTGTGGTGCAGTCCTGTAGCACTGTATCTGCCATGTTGGTGTGACCTAACTCATTGTAACTCCAGCTCCTGATGAAGGTCTGGAGACTTTCCAGAGCATTTCACTAAGGACACTGTATCTGGATGAACAGAAACAAGAAGGAATCCCCACAAGAGAAGGCAGGGCTCTGTTTGACTTTTATTTGCTGACAGTAGCCCTGGGAGGATCCCACACACCCTAAATTGTTCATCACACATTGCTGATGCACCACAGGTATACACAGCAGCAGCAGGTGAATATACCCGTGGGTAGGTGGATATCTGAGAGGGCTCCTGTAATCATTCCTGCAATGTAATCAGTTCTCTTCCCTATAGCTAGTGCATAAGACCTCCTTGCGTCACGCCGGCGAGGTAATTAGTGCCACTTCAGCAGGGTGAGCCCAGACACAGCTTTGGAGCAGCCAGGTGACTCGCCTGGGGCATCTGTTGGCTCCTGCCAGTGATAGCCAGGCAGTGTGGAGGAGGAAACCCTTGCAGTGCTCGCTGTGAGGGCAGGGTTAGCACCTGCCAAGGCACTCAACGGCACATCAAGATTCAAGCAACATCAAGCGAAACCCAAATCTGCAGAAGTATCAAGACGTGTAACTACTGGGATTTGGGAAGGCTGTATGATAGAGAGGTGACACATGGGCACTGGAGAGCCTGCAATCATCTCTTGATTCTCAGGAAAAGGAGAGGTCTGGTGTAAATTTGTCTGCCCCATTTCATAAATCACACCTGTACCTAGGTACTGGTCCAGAGTGGTTAACCTGGTGTCTTCCATCATTGAATGTGTGTGTGTGTTCTGGCTGTGAGCTGGGACACCAGATTTCTGTGTGTCCTGCTGGGGTATGCAAATCCTCTGACATCTTCATGCTAAAAATAAGCTGAAATTGCTGCTTCCCTTTCTGTGACATTCGATGATTTTTTGTCTTCTACTCTCTGTCCAGAGATGGACATTTCATGTGTGGCCAGGGCCAGTAAAATGCTCTGAGGAGACCCGTGCACTCTGTTGTCTCAGATCTGTATCTAATTGTATGGGATACCTGGGAGAGAGGCAGCAATCAAACCCTCACTGGGGCATTGGGAAGGGACAAGTGAAACTGTTGGGATATGGGATGCAAAGCCACAATTTTTCCTTGGGTTTGGATGAGCAATCCCAGAGTTCACCTTACTGACATATGTTAATATGTGAAGGGCTCTTCTCTCCTACTGTGCTCTTAAGGTGTGGATATCAAGGTAACAGATCTGCCATTTGGAAAGCTAGCCACGGAAATGTTGCTTTGTGACATATCTTAGGCAGGCACTGTGTGCCTAGGACATGTCCCATGCTCTTCTCCTCCTCCTCTGAACACCTTTGTTTACAAGAGGTGCCATTGAACTAGGTCCCCATCATGAAAAACAAGCGGAATATAGCTTCACAGTCCAAGAACTGGGCCTGTGTCCTGTTGGGCACATAGTAGTAGAGGGGGGAAATAATAGAACAAGTGCTGGAGAACTTGAAAACATAAGAAATAGGGGCTGCCCTTCCCAGTCCTGCCAGTGTCACCACAATGGCATGAAGGGACTGCCTGAGGAGGTGCAACTGTGGTTGCAGCCCCAACATTTCTAAGACAGGAGGTGACCTGCAACCTCAGCCAACAGAGACCAATAGGTGTCCTGCAGCTGAGACCCAGAAAAAAGACCCAGAAAAAAATCTCTGTGAATAAAAGGATGAAATAAGAAACATGAAGATCTGTGTGAAAAGTCAAAATACAATAGAAGACGTTGACTCAGGCCCCTGCTCATCTATAAAGTGATGCAGTGCTGGGAGGGGTGCAGGGCTGGGGCTGGCAGGACATGGGCCAGATGTGGTAGCAGGAGGGTCCTGCCCTGGACTCCAGCTGAGCTCAGGTATCAGCAGGAAGAGGTTTGGAGAGGAGGCACTTTGCATTCAAAACACATATTCACATCTCTCCAGTTTGCCTCAGCTTCACTTTCCTCCCACAGCTGATGGGATGGGTCAGTCCTTTACAGGCAACAGCCTACACACAGTTGTGAAGGCATCCTCTCTTGTTTGTCTGTATCCAGCTATCACAGTTTCTTAAATATGGGCATATGGGCAGAATGCCATTTTGATGAAAGACTGTAATATCCAAGAGAGCTGTGTACAGAAATTGAGTACAGGCTTTTGGAATAACTGGAATATCTGGACATGGAAGTATTACTAGATGCTGCTCATGCCATTTCTAAGGTGACTAAAGGAGCATGTTATTTCCACTGCATTGCTAAAGCATATTACTTATCAAATACATCCTACAATTTATATACAGTGAGAAATGGCTTGAAATGTGTATGTTTTCCCAGTGCTGGTTTGAATGAAGAAGAAACAGATTTTCATTAAAAATAAGTCAGAGGTATCTCACAATGTCTGCACCAAATTTATCCTAGAATTAACTGTGGATGACCCAGGGCACATACTTGCTTTTTATTCCTCTTTTACATGACACCGAGCACAATAGGGCCCAGGCTTTGACAGTAGTTCTGAGATACTGCAGGATTCTAAGGAACATATGGACCATAATTTGGCTTGAATTTTGAAAAAAACACCAGGGACCCAGTGCCCAAATCCAATGACAATTTTGAGATGACTAATCTGTATCTTTAATTCTTTAAGAATGAAAATTACAGGAGGGTGTTCATGGCTACTACAGTGCAAAGCCCACCTTGCTCAAGAAGCCACTCACAGTACAGAAAGTGAATAATCATGTATTTCCCTGTTACAGCCAGACTGTCCTTTTTGCATTTTGGGTGAATCACGGATTTCTCTAAATGTTTAATACTGCTGTCCTCAGGTTTTTATCTGGGAGACCATAAACTGCAAAATCCCTTCTTTTATCTGTAATGCAGGTAATAGAAGAATAGTACAGGATGCCAGGATCTTTGTGGCATGCAAGTCCAGAACAATAAAAAAACAGATGCTAAATTAGAGACACTCAAGGTAGAGCAATCATTTAATGAGCATTTGTAAATACTTGAGCTCAGGGTAAAAGGATAACACATACATAAGGAGAACTACTTTAAAATCCTGGGGATACTTCTGACCAAAAAAGAGACAATGATTTTTCAGGCTTCCTGCCCAGAAGAGCAGTCATTCATTTCCAGTCCAGTAGTTCAAAGCTGAAGGTGTGGTAAGCTGGCTTCTTGACATTTGAGAACAGAAGCTGTCTTTGACCCAGCATAAGAAACAAGATTAGCCTTTCTAGATTAGAAGGAAAGTATTAGTGAAGCACCAGAGGGTTTGACATGAGGTCTATTTAATAGTGGCAGGCCTGGATGATAATGATGAAAGCAAAAGTTGCCAAGTCTATAAGGCAGGATGGATGAAGTATTAATTTAGTTATTGCTTAAATGCCTCAGCTGATAGTGAAATGCTGTTCAGGATAGACTGCTATAAAACAAGGTTTCTTGGGGCAAGGTTACAATATACAGCAAGAGTAGCTACAATAATAAAAAGAAGGATTTTTAATCACCATGTGAAAATTGCCAAAGCTTTCATCTAAGTACATCTGTAAGAAGAATAACACACTGCCATCAATGTGCACCATTTCTCTCAAAACCAAGCTGTATTTGTACAAATGCCTCATGCAGGGTTCTCCTGACTTAAAATCCAGGCTGCAAGAGGCAGTCAGTGTTTCTCACTTGGCTGAGGCATGGAGACCCACAAGCTTGAGGACCAAGGGCACTGGTACCAGGCAGGGCAGGAGCCAAGTGGTCGGGTCAGCACCAGGCTTGCCCAGCCCCAGGGTGGGCAAGAGGACACGTTCTGTCCTCCCATCTGCAGGGGAGAGCAACCCTGTCTGAGAACATGCAGTTTTTCCTTTTTTCTCTGACTAGCAGAGCACTGGCAGGTGACACCACTGAAACCTCTCTGGTGTAGTCCAGCTACATGGGAGCCGTTCTGGTTCCCATCAGTCTGGGAGGTTGGGTGGTGGGCTTGGGCTTTGTCATGTCCGTAATTCACATGAAACATAGATTTAGCTGGTTTTGGTGAAAAGACTCCAATGTCAAGGCAGTTTTTACAGTCAGAGGCTCCTTCCTCACAACACTTTCCAGCAGTCAGTGGAGAACATCATCATGTATTGTCATGGCCCAGGGATGTCTCAGCAATAGCTCTGCCCTGGCAGCAGGGCTGTCTGTACCAGCCCTCTCCTTCCTTTGGGCAGCTGCCAGGCTGCCACGCTCCCTTGGCAGCGCTCCAGTTTCACTCCACTTGTTGCTGAGAGCTGCTTCAGGTGTTCAGGGTAAGGCTCACTTCTCAAACTTTGTACTTTCTGTGCTAGGGTAACTGACAACTAAAATAAAACCTGACAGGGCACTTATTTTTCTGAGTAAGTGATTTCAGCAGAATTTCACCTATTGCCTCACAAACCCAGTTATTTAACATAGCCTGGAACCTTAATCCTTCTGTTTGTTTTTTTACTGCCAACAGAGGCAGTAAAAAAAACTTTTTTTTTTTTTTAAATATCAATTCTCCTTTTTCTCCTTTAAAGGTAAATTCACTGTCAAAATCCAAATAATCAATTTACCTCCTGTTGTGGCAATAGTTGAGCTGCACTCAGTTTCTCTCTTCTACCCAAACCTGGCTTTCTCCTTACTGGAGAATAACACAGGTGCCTCCTAGCCCCTGATAAGAAAACAAGCTCTAAATCAACAGGTAGCAGTTAAGATACGTGGCCCCCTGACTTTCATGTTGTTTTTAACAACACTGAGAGCCTTGACTTTCTCTCCTCTGGACTGTGCTCCCCCAGCCAGGCCATGAACCCTCTGGGAGCCTGGGAAGCCACGGGCAGTAGGAGGCCACTACAAACACAGCACCTGCCTGCAAGTTTTGATGCTGTCAGCTCTTGCAGGCATGGCTGTATTGCTCGAAGGAATAGGAAAAAGACAGGCAAAACCTTCCTGACAATGTTTTCAGGTCTTGCTCACAACCACAATGCCTGAAAACACCGACTCAGAATAAATTTCTTCTGAAAAGCAAAGGAAAATAAGGTATTGAGTTAAGCTCACTGTGGAAACATATCATGCTGGAATATTTCAATCTGACATTTTCAAATACTTTGAAACAAAAGGAAATCAAAATTATATTTGAAAAAACTACATTATTTTGGATTATATTCTCCAATCAACAACAAATAGTCCAAAATTTAAAGGTCAACAGAGACCAAAAAATTACATTTTATTATGTTTTGAATTTTTTTTTAATTTGAAAATTGTGTGGAACAGCTCTAAAGCCAACAGTCAGTAACCCCTTTGCAAAAAAATAGGAATATATTTCTTTTATTGCTTTTGATTACTCTACTTTCCCCTTGGATGCAGAGGGTTCTTATTTTCCATGCTTGAACAGCGCATTTCAATTGTGTGTTTTTATAAGAAAACTTAGAGGTAATTTTAGATGGAGAAACGAAGTAAAAATAGGGATTTTTTTTTTTTTTCATTGTATTTACTTAGTTTGCTGAACTAGTGGAAAAGGATGCCTAAGATAAAGATACAGCATGACAACACATCTGAAGCATAGCAATTTCAAACCATCTCTAAATCACCTCCTCCTCATGGAATTTGCCTTTGTTTTCCAGTGCCTGGAGAAAAAAATGAAATTCAATAACCATTGAATTCCATTCAATGAGTGGTAAAACATGATAAAATGAACTCAAAAAATATAACTCGTATATTGATAAATTTGTGGCCTGTCAGGCCAAGGGCTTCATAGCAAAACATCCTTTTCATAAACTACTTTGTCCAGGAAGGGTCACATCTCTTTTTACCCCCAGGATGTGAGCGCAGGCGCCTGCATTGATCCCAGCTGCAGGGGTATGGCTGGGCAATAAAATTGGTAGGCAGAAACAAAACTGGTACTTAATCATGTAATGAGCACTGAAATTTGATGAAAGCTGCTCTGTGTGACCAGGTCAACAGTGGGATGCTGTTATGGAGGAAGGGAACTGTACTGACAGCAAATCCTGGTAAGGAAGAGAATTTTAGCATTCTGACATTTCTGTCATTTTTCATCCTCCCTCCAACCCATCACTCATCTGAATTGTTGCACATGTGAGTTACCTCTAGGTGAGGAAGAGAGATGAGATGGAACACTGCGCATCCAGACTAAAAATCTGGCTGCCTTGGGATCTGTGCACTCGAGAATGCCCCAAACCACCTTTCTCCCCTTTTTTTTATGATACTGAAAAAGCACAAACTGGGAAAACCAGCCCCTCTTCGTGCTTAAACACTGGCAGGTCATCCTTCCAAGACCTTCATTCAGTGTTTTTTACTTATGGGAAGCAGACGAGGAGGGAACCCAGATTCCAGATTCTCTTTGCAGAAAAATAGCCCTGATAAAAATTCAAATTGCTGACATCTGAGGCCATGCAGTCAGGCTGGGCATCTTTTTTAGAAATTGTCTGATTTTAAGCCTCCAGCTTACCCCTTCCCAGAGCTGCCTGCACTGCAGCAGTGACAGCTGGTGCTCATCCCTTCCTTGCTGGTGAGTGCAGGCAAGGAAAGCTCTCTGAGCAATCAGAGGTTATTTTTCAATGCCTTACAAATTTTGCCATCTCCCCAGAATACCAGGTGCTATCTCCCGGTTTTTCTCATTCTTTCAGATCACAACTATTTGAATTTTATCCTCCACATTGTCTTTGATTCACATCACTAGGGACAGGGAACAGGTTCCTGCCCAACAGAGGTTTGGTGGGTTATGAAAACCCTGGCAGTCCAAGTGGCCTCTGAGGGTTGCTGCTTCTGGTATCTCTAATGCATATGGCAGCTTAGTCCCTGGGCATTTCACTGCCAAGTTGAAAAGCTCATTCATTAGTTGATCTTAAAATGGTAAATTTTCAAATATTTTAAATATTTTTGTGGAAGAACCCATCTCCATAAATAAAACCTAGTTAAAGATATTTCATTCAAGCTTTAAAGTGAATTAATTGCTTACTTGTTAGGCACAAACCAAGCCTGGGAGAATTCAGGTGGCAGACAAAAAACCCCATGGAAACTTAAAGTGATAAAATACAGGCTCTCTGGTTTATCAGCCTGTACTCAAGTGGCTGCAGACAGCAAAAAGTTAGCAGTTTGCAGATGTTTCAGCAAGTAGGTAAGTGTCAGGTCAAGTTTTTACTGTGAAATGACCATTTGAAAAACCTGCTGTCATATCTATTTCTAGATTATACACGATTTAAAAAATGTAGGAAAAAGGAGAAAAACTGCAGTGGTATTTCAGCCTGCCTCTATATGGTTGGAAGGTCAATTACCAAATAAATGAGAGATTTATAAAACCCACCCCATTGGTCCAGTCCCTCTGCCCGTGCTGCACATTCACCATGACATTTAGATACACAATTGATCAGTTTTGCCTTATTGCTTAAGCACAGTTTGCTTGTCACACACTAACCTGTTATTTTCTCAGTAATTTCCTCTGTGTGCCTCAGTCACACTAAACCAAGCCAAAATGAAATATTTACTGCCACTATGGAGCACAAATAGCATTTATGGCCACGCAGAGGTCTCAGTGAGGTAACTGTTTAAGCCTGAGAACTACACAGGGGTTTCTAGGAGCAAAGTCTTGCACAAAATCTGGCTGTGGTTCCTTTTAAGTTTTATGTTGTGAGGCTGTGGCTGCCCGTGCAGAGTCTCCACGGGAGAGGCTGTGGGGCCTCCTTCTCTCCAGTCCCCATAACACCAGCCTACACACTCCCAACCCACTCTGGGCATTTGAGCTTCAGTTTTGGGGTAAACTATGTTGACAGGCACAGGTCAAACCCATGGCAAGGCCGAGAGGTGGCTCTCCCTGTCCATCCATTGAGATAAAACCTGTTCTTCTTCTGTACAGGTGCTCATTGCCACAACAGCAGCCTGGCAGATGTGAACACCAGCATGTTTGTGCCCATCTATTTGCTAGCTTTGCTAGTGAAGCTGCCCTCTTTGCCTCCCTCCAGAGGCTTCACCTTTCCTTTTATTGGGTATCAGCAACAGATATTGACCTTTGGGGCCCTGCCATCCAGACTTGTGTGAAGTATAAACATATATAGGCCATGACTCCTGCTGAAGTGAAGACTCATCCCAGCATTCATTTCAGACAGTTTCTAAGCAAAGGCTTCAAAGGTGGCTTTTGAAGTTATGCTCCTAGGAGGAGGATGGAAACTCCAATTTTTGGTTTCACTGCTGTCACATTCCACAGAATCCCTGCTTCTCCTTGCAGCACCCGGTGACACTCCAGAAGTCAGCCACCTAAAAACAAATGCCGTGCTCCCTCTGGGCAGCCAGATCCTTAACACTGTTAAGGATCTTTAGCTGTGAATCCTCTCCTGGACCAAAGTCACAGATCTGGAATAAAGGAGACAGCAGTGGACTTCAATCAGATATTAGGTGACAGCAATGTGGACAGAAGTAATGGGTGGCCAGGTTCAAGTCCCACACTCTTCTTGATCTGAAGTAGGGATCCAAACCCCAGTTTCTCTGAGAAGTACTCCAATCACTAGGTCATTGGATACCTTTTTATGAAAGATAAACTGCTCATAAAAGAAATAATCACATTTTAAGCTGCAAGCAAAGTCAAAAGGCTTTACAGCCTGACATTTAATCCCCTCAGAGAGGATAGCACAGTGAAAGTCTTTGTCATCCTAGCTAGAAGTGTGCACTGCTAAACTGTGTGTGCATTTTGGGGTGTGTGTAATCTCCACCCCACTCCTCCCAAACAGACACTGGCTTTGACAGCAACTTTTCAGTTCCACCATGATAATCATTTCCCCACAGCCACATCACCAAGTGTGTGAAAAACAACTCACTTCCATAATAAATAAACAAGCAAACAAATACAATGCATTTCCTCCTGTAAGTTTAACATGAAGATACTCTGTTCTTGGCAATGGCTAGCTAGAGTAACCCATTTGACCATCATTTCATCAGCCACTGCTGAAATAGCCAGCTTCAGAATGGAAGGACCTTTCTGAAGATCCTAATGTTGCTTACTGGCATTTCATTACTACAGTGTGATTTAGTAAATACAGTGAGGAGTGAAGAGTGGAAAGTTCAGAAAATTTGAGTTCTTTTGTTTATTTGAATTATTCCTGTATATTATGGTCATGCTCCTTTTCCAGTCTCAGCTATCTGTCAAAAGTGCCCGGGGGCATCACTGTGCTTTTCTTAGAACAGCCTCCCTTAGGTTCAGGGCAAAACCCTGCCTTTGGCTCCTGTTGCCAACAACAGCTTCCTGCCTGCCCCAGGTCAGACTCAGGCTGTGTCTCCAGTGGCACAGACTGGAGGAAGGGCTGCATGGTGCCTTTGGGAACATGCATAACTACCCTACACTCACTATAGGCAGACTGGTTGGTCAATGAAGGGTGACAGGCCAGAGAGCCCAAGGCCTGCCCAGGGGAGAGGAGGAGGCAGCGGGGGTGAAATGTGCAGAGGCAGAAATTGTTTGTTGCTCACAGGCCGATATTCCCTCAGTGACCACCAGTGCTATCAATACAATCATCATTTCAAGTACCCCAGCATCACCCCTCCTCCTTTTAGACCAACCATAGTCAAAATTCCCTTTGCAAAAACTGACCTGTCATGATCTGTTATGAAAGCTCAGCAGCCCCAGTTAAAAGAGGAGCAGTTTGAGCACTGCTATTCTTGGCCAGACAGATCATCATCCTGCAGATAGTTGGTGAGGCAGAGCTGGGCTTGCACCCCTCCACTGGTCTTCCCAGCTGGGCTGCCTCTGCCCTCTGCTCCCCAGTGGTGTGATGTTACATATCCACTTGTCCTTTTGGTGTCAGCTGCTTTGGCATCTCTTTCTAGCAATGTTAGCTTCTAGAGGGTAAGGATGGGCTGGGGGTGGGAGAACGTGCTGTTTTACCTTCAGACATGTCAGTCATTGCACATAAACTAGAGTTCACCAGCACCAATAATGTTCCCATATTCCTGTTTCATGGGTTTGTTTGCTTGTTTTTTCCCTTTTTTCTTTAATTTGAAAAAACCCAAAACTAAAACCAAAACAGAAAAAAAACCCCGGAAAAACCAAACCAACAACAACAACAAAAACCCCCCCAAACACAAAAAAAACTCCTATAACTTTAAAATTTATTTCTCTTGAAGGTGCAAAACACTGTACCAGATTCAGTCCAAAGGCCAACTTTTCAGTAAAATTTTCCTGTGTTTGCAGTTTCTGCAATGACCCAGAGCAGCAAAGAACATGGCACAATGCAGCTGGTACGGCTGCCTGCTACAAGCCAGCATCCCCATCCACAAGCCAGCAGCACAAGGAGCCCTCACAATTGTTTAGTTGTCCATCTACCAGTCTCAGGGGTAGTGAAACCCAGTTAGAAATTCAAAAAGGCAGCACAGAAAATGTTTTCATTTAACCACTTTTCTAATACCTCAATGGAAAGCTGCTTGTTTTGATAAGACCGAGCAATTTTATCACCAGTCTGTATCTTCAGTTGGTTCTCCTGCAATGTAAAGCAGTATGTGTGCAAACAAAGCAAGTGGATAAGTTTGATCAAATTCTCTGTCCCTTACGAAAATAGGGATGTTCTGTGCAAAACTGCAGGCTTGCAATGAAGGACATTTTTTGACAGTCTGAAGCCAAAAGCTGTGCCACAAAGAAAGCATCATCTCTTTGGAGACTGAGGAAATATCAAGAAAAAAGCAGCAAAGTGTTTTCCTCTCTGTATACAGATATATCCCAGCATCACTGCTTCCAGAACCTGGGAACCACTAGTGAATTTGTCCTTGCCAGCCCAGCTGAAATCACGTTACAATAGAGGAAATCTTTCCAGGATCTGTTGAACTGGAAAATATTACTTATGTTCTAATACACACCTATGTTTATTTATGTCTTTTAGACAGCAAACTATCTTGTTCAAGGCTATGAAAGAAGCTGTAGAAAAATCCCTGAGATGTATTCTGGTACTGGACTCCATCCTCCTAATCCTTTTTGAAAGCCCCAAATATCTGTCATGAGATAAACTATAGTGTTTCCACTTGCAGTTTATAAATAACCTATTTTGAACTCCCAGGTACAAGGTCTAACTCAGAAAAGAGAGAATGAGCCCAGCCTCCTTCCCTGCACAACTACTTATGGTTTTGGACAGGGTACTGTCTAGAATGGCCTTCCGCCATGCTAACAGGTAAATAACAACATTTAGCTACCTCAAAATCATGGCAGTGGAGTCAAGACAGGATTTATAAGGCATTTCAAGGTTCTTGGAGAACAGGTATTACAGAGTTACATGCTGATACAGTATCAGGCAGAATATTTATTATTTTATTTAGGATTACAAAACAAGCTGCTCTGTCTTATGGCAACATTAAGAAGTCAGATGGAATGCTCAAAGCATGAAATCCAGCACATTTCTCTTGTAACAGAAGTCCCATCATCAAAGGTTCATAACAGGATGACTTGCTTTAACCAGTTATTGTCATAAGACAGCTGTTATGGGCATTGAGCTTAACTTAGAATTTCCCCAGATTTGTGGGTTTAAGTTGGAATTGGAAATGCTTTTGCATGTGCTTGTGCAGAAACTTGTGCATATTGCAGAGAAAACAAATTCAGTGAGAGCCGCCAGTAACTGGCTGACAACCTAGCACAGGGGGTATGTTAGAACTGATTCACAGTCTTGTGCAACAACTTTGTTTCGGGCTAAAAGAGGGCAGAAAAAATAAACTCCATTGAGACCATGTTATGTGAGTCCATGGACAAGGGCTTGACTTTTTTGTACATGTATTTGGCAGTCAGTGCTGGATATTTATTTACAGGGTGTCATTTGAGGTTTGCTCTGATAAGCCCCACAGGATAACCACTGGGGTTATTCTGCTTGGGGCTTGCTGTTTCCAGCTGCCTTCTTTAACTTTCTTCAGCTGCTCAGGAGACACTTCCTAAAGGCAACTTATTCCTACCTTGCACTGGGCTCAAACATTTCTGATGTTCATTCCTCCACTGCTCCCTCTTAAATCTTGCCTGTCTAAGCAAATAAACAGGAGGCCTAAATATGTCCTTATGTATGCACATGCCAAAGAAAATACACATTAATTCACCCAAAGCCATACTGCCTTGCTCCTAGAGGGCCTGCAAACCCTCCTAAGGGACTGTGAGCTTTCCTTTGCTGAGAAGAGGTTACGGGTATTACGTTACCCTGGGTATGCTTCAGATGATGTAAGGCAGAAAGGTTTAATTTGTGTCAGGTAAGGATCTAACTCTGGAATATGACTTGACAGATGAAGACATTTGAAAGCAGTCTCAGGTCTCATTTCAGTTCTTCATCTGAATTGTTCAGTACTTTGCCTCACTGTGAATTATTTTATGGTTTCCATCTACAGCTTCTTATTAAATCAGTGAGTTCAAAATATGCTTATATTACATGCTTGATGAACACTTCTCATAAAGTTACACTTACAGTTGTGTAGCTTGTAAGAAATCAGTTGTTTTCACTTAGTGTGAGATTCCAGCAAGAGCCAGTCAGGCACGCAACATCCATCAAAAACTGTCTCTGCTGGCTGAATCAGTGATATCAGCCTTAAGGGACTACCAGAATTGTCTGCCATCAGAGAGACTCTCACAGTCACAAAACCTCTTATTTGTAAATAAAAGCTAAGCTCTGTCTGGTGATGACACAGTCTGTTCCTGCATTAGTTTCAGCATTAAGTACTGCACAGAAATGTCACTGATGCATGGTAGTGACTCTGGCTTTCCCTATGGAGACAATACAGCTACAGCTTCAGCCTCTACAAATCCTCTCAAGGTTAAAAGGACCATGTCTCATAATCTGATGTGGCTGTGTGTGCTCCACAAACTCATCCCTGTTACTTGCAGCTAGAGATCACTGGCCGTGGGGTGAGAGAGAGATGAAGGCAGGACTCGCACTGCTGAACCCTGAGCTGCTGGAAAGGCACGCCACTTTTCTCTGCTCTCCCTTCTTTTCTGGCAGGGACTGCTGTGAATCTATTTGTTGGGTAGTGTGGCCAAGCACAGGACCCCTCCAGACAGGAAACACCTCCCTGGGAGGTTAGCTTGGTATGTCTGTCTCTGAGGGAAGCACCTGAACCCTGGGGCAGCACACAAGGAATGGGGCTGGTAGCAGCAATGATGGAGGTCGGGAGGAGCGAGGAGCAATTTGCCTCCAGAGCACGAGAAGAACCAGTGCCAGTGGAAGGAGAACAAGAATGACCTTACAACTACTGCCTGTAGCAGGACATGCAGGCAATTCCAGGGCTCCTGTGAGCTAGTCTCTGTTCCTGAATTACCTGCTCTCAAGTATCACCTTTCCTTTAATGTAGCTTGAGAACATTAAAGAGCATATGTGCTGAAAAAGTTTCTACAAACTTGCATGTGCAATTTTTTTTGCCAGCCTCTTCTGGGTCTTCAGTTCAATTGTACAAGCAATTATTTCTGACCACTCTAACAACAATTACTCACATTTCAATAACCCCTTTCACATGAGCATGTCACCACTCAGTCCACGATTGAAAGTGAAGACCACTCCCGCTTACCAGCTGATGATCAGCAAAGGAAATGGGCCTGATCTTTTAGAGAGAGACAGATCTAACATTTTAGTAGAACTTATCTCTATAAAGCATCCATATTCTCCCCAATTGCTGACTGAGAGAGACAGCATTTATTCAATGGAAAAAGGGATTCATTTATATTGATTGGACTTTCCCTCCCACCATGCACATTGTGTAACATCAGGGTACACTTATTCCACATCAGTAACTCTCAGCCCTGCTGCAGTCTAAGTGCTCTCCCATTAAATTATTCAGGATGTCAGCATGGGCAACCAGCTTAAAAAGAAAATTCAGAATAATCTAAAAAGAAAAGAAGGTCTTTGTCTTATTAAAAAACCCAAACCAAAAAAAAAAACCAACCCACAAATCCCAAACCAGAAATTGTCATGTTATTTTTACATACAAAGATCTAATTATGGCACTACTAACTTACTTGTTTCACTAGGCAGAAGCCTATAAAAGAAATCAGTGTCATCAACATATAGGCTAATGCTAATTTTTTCTTTAGAAATCAGACCTTCTTGCTGTAACGGAGGTTAAAAACAGAAGTGTGAACTACACATTATTTTACTGTGTGAGAACGGAAGCGAAGGACGGGCTGGAACAATAAATGAGTTGCTTTCTTGAAAAAATAACAGTGGAGGGAGATCACTGTCTTCGTGTCCTGGGCACATAATCTGGTGGTTGTTTTAAACAAATTAAAGCAGACTGCTTTCTTTTTGTGCATTCGAGTAAAACAGAGTTTTCAGCCAGCAGATATTCAATTTTCCTGGCTAGTTTTTGGATGCTGGCCATATGTGATTAGTGACCTATTTTCACTGCAATGAGATCAGCTATGTTTGTAGGATCCTGAATCAGCAGATCTGTCCTTATTCCTGGCTCTGCCTGTCAGAGCACTGAGCCAGCCCGTTCTCCAAACATACTGACCTGCCATAGATCTGTAGCAAAGGGTGCTTGGTCATAAAAGAGCTGTACTGACACCTAACAGGCCAGGACCATCAGGATCTATGGTGCACAATCTGCTGGTGCTGCTGAACTTGAAATTTTATTTGACTAATTGAAAGGGCCTAGGAATAGAAGAAACCTGTTCTGTTTATAGGAATTATAATTCTTCCTGGATAATAGTGCTATTAAAAAACAGAAAGGGCAGAAGCAAGAGTCAGAGAAAGATCCTAGGGCTTTAGCTTTAGATCTGAAGCAGTTTTGGTCACAAACACCTGTGGCAGACTCTTGTCTTTGGAAAAGTACAGCATATCCCACAGTTTGCTAGTACTGCATGAATTATCACATCCAAATACAATTTTGAGGTCAGCTCCAGAGTATTCTGCTGTTGTTTGCCACCAAAGCCCAGCACAGCATCTGTGGAAGCTTAGTGGTATGACCTGGACTGAGCCATGCAGAAATGATTGAAGCCTCATAGGAAAATTTAGGCTTGAGGGAACTCTGCAGAGGTCATCAAGTCCAACTCTCCACTCAAAGCAGGAATAGCTGAGATTGGGTTACTTGGAGACCTCTCAGTTGAGTTTTGGTGACTCAGAATTAAGTACACTACCTCCAGGATTTGCTCTTCTGGAATGAATCTCATTTGGATTAACATATTTGAGGAAGGTTTTGAAAGAAATTATTATTCATATAGGGCTGCAGTGGAGACCAGAAGTCTGACTGCAGTTCTTTTCACTTAGCCCCACAGCTGCCAGTGCCAGCAGCACTGGGCTCTCAGTTGTCAGGGAGGAGAGAAGCTGGTGGCAAACAGGAAGTGGTCAAAACCTGTCCCCACTGATCAGCCAAGATCAAGGAAAGAGAAGGAAATAAAGACAGACAGATTTTCCTCCTAGCAGCCAGGAAAACAAAGGTGATCAGCAATGGTTCACATCCTGCCTTCGTTTATCTCTTATCCTGTGGCTGTTGGCAAAAAGAGCTGCTTTGTCAGGATGAGAGTCTTGATTCTCATCTTCATTTCCCAGTGGAACACCTCTGGGATGAAGTGATGTAAGAAGGGATTAATTTGATCTCATGGTCACCAATGAAAAGTATTGCTATGCATCACCTGAAACATCCTCACAGTGCTCATAAAGACTGCACCATCACCAGCAACACTGGGGGTTTTATGAGGTGAGATGAGGGGCTTCCTGGTGATGGAGCCTCCATACAGTCCTCTGAGGGAAAAATAATTGAATCCATTGGCAGAAGTCAAAATCATCTCCGGTGACTGTTGTGTACCTGACTGCCTCTTACTGGAATCCCGTGGTGAGTAAAAACCACTGACTTCTGTGAATTTTACTCAAAAATACATACAATTTTGTGACAATTATCTGACATTCTGCCTTCTTTCATTCTCGTAGTTCAGGATACAGTACTTCCCTGGTAAGCTTTCTTTTCCACCACCACCCCTGTGTGATCCCAAGAGACCATTAACATGCCAAAGATACAAGAGTGACATGAAGAGGGCTGGCGTGTCTGCCAGCACAACTTCATGGACGCCAGTACCCTGGGGAGCTGAGCTATGCTAGGGAAGCATCTAAGATTTTAAATGTGAGCAGTGTCCCCTTAGTGGCATAGCTATCCTCTTTTTGCATTCACGATGAATGACAAGTTGAAATGCTGGCCCTCAGGCGTGTGGTAGCAGCATGGGACACCAGGAAAAGCCAAGTTCCTTCTGAAACACCGGGAATGATTTCATTTAGTTAAATTCTCCGAGGACTCTAGGCAGATGCAGAAGTGAGAATGACAAAAGCCATTCCATGGGAGCCGTGCTGTGGACAGCAGACAGAGCTGGAGCTGGGCAGGAGGTGAATACAGCACGGGTTAAAGCACTGTGATCTCCTGTGCCAGGTCACCTTCCTGCTGCCACAGAATAGAGGAATTTGCATACATTTTACAAATAGCTTTGCTGTGACTGAAGTGCTGAGGCTTTCCTTTTGGATAGGCAGCATCTCTACGTTTTAGCCATTTCTTTGTTGTTTGCTGCCTCCAACAGGTTTACTGGGAAAATTTTCTCCCGTCAGTGACAAAAGACCTGCAATAAGAGCAGCTGCCTTTGATACTCATAGAGGAGGGCAGAATTGTCCTGAGAGACAAGCAACAGATTTGCAGAGAAATCAAGAGATGTCAGCTAGAAATTAGCACAACTCCAGATTAAAAACTCTCTCTCTTCATGGCAGTTTAAGTATTAATGAAGCCACCGTTTAAAAGTTCATGAGTAACAACAGATCTAAAAATCAATTGCTTTTTGGAAAAGAAACTAAGACAATTCCTCCAGTGTTGTTCTTGGAGGTTTTATCTCTGTGAAAGGGCAGAGAAAATAGGAGAATATTGCTGTGGGCCTCCTCTCAAGCCAACCCTTCAGAAGCTACCTAAGCCGCCTCTATATTCTTACGCACCTGCTAGCACTGGATCTTTGAACCCAAGTGGAAAGTGTTGGTTCATTAGGATTAATGAAATTTGACCTTAAGTCCAAAGTTTCAAGAAAGGTCAAACAGATTGCTGTGTGCTAGAAAAAGAAAGTGCTGCTTGACTTGAAGGAGTGCAACTGCCAAACACAAACTCAAGTGTAGGTTAACAAACGTGTGTGTGCTTGCAGATCTGCACACACACACATGAAAAGGAGAGGGGATAGAGGAAAAAAATGGGGGGGACATGCAATACCCATCATGTTCCCTGCAGAAGACAAGGCAAAGAGATAAAGGGGATTTCTCAGAAGTGCAATATGTGCAACATCAGTACGGAGTGGCCCCTGGATGGATGGGGGAGGCCAGCTGCAAGTCTTAGCCTGAACCACAGTGATCCCTACCTCCCAGAAGCTCAACTCACTGGTCCACCAGACCCATCAGTCTCCACAATGGTTTTCTCACCGAAAAGGTGAGAAAAACATGAACAAAAACATGAACAAAAACAAAATCAGCAAGGGAAAGAACTTCTTCATTTCTGCTTTAACTCTGATTTTTCCATTGTGTAAGCAAGCTCGAACCTACGGAGACATACAGATATCAGTATTAATGTGCCTGAGAGCTGTGTGTATATACAAAGCCATACTTAGATTCAAACTCCATGACCTCTTAACATACACAAGTCTAAAAATAACATTAAGCACATGTTTTTTATAACAGTTAAAGCTGTTGCAATAAACCCCATCCAACATCACACCCAGCTATTTGCTGTTATGTTGCATAGTAACAGTATTTGGCAAAAACAAAAACCACTTTTGGTCAAATGAGATGGGGAATGAAGATCTGAAGTAGCCCCAAAAGTTCCATGAAGCTGTTGAAGGAGGATACATAGCTGATGCTGTGGGATTTAATCTGATGAGGGAGACACAGGAAAGAGGCAAATGCAAACTAGAGACCAAGCCTAGTGCCATGACACCCAGTCAGGAAATGCAATGGGGTAGGAACACATTTTCCTTAGAATCAGCAAATATTTTTTCAGTCTCAGGTGTGAGAAAGAGACACAGCAAGGCTGCAGCATCCTTCCCCCTGGCTGTGCTCTGATCCATCTTGCTGGGAGCTGGGAACCAGCAGAGGAGCCCTTACTTCAGGCCACTCAGTGAGAAGGAAGAGGAGCAGGTTGTGCCTACTTGAGCACATCTTCATGCAATTGAAACAGCATGAAATTAAATTAGTGCAATGAAGAATCAGTGCACAGACACAAAAGCATCAAATACCATGTCTATGGTGAGCCATGATGATTGGTTTGATTTCAGTGTGGCCCAGCTCATGCCCATGAGTCTGGTCACATTCAGACTTTCAAATTCAGCTTTTCCTGTGTGGAAAAAAAGGATTAACTCAGATGTCATACACTCCAAAATACCTTCAGTGACATGAACTTCAGCATCTGATCTACTTTTCTGAAACTCAGCCAACATTTCTCTTCAGTCACTAGGAGCAGAAAAACACTATTTCTCACAACTTTCTGTTCAGCTGAGAGGCAACAGCACGTGCATTTGGCACTTTGTCAGTCAAGAAAGAAAAATGAGTTTATAAAGAAAATGCTGACACAAATGCTGGCAGGGCTGCTGGGCATCCCTGTAGTACAGGTGAAGAGCACAAGCTGTTACTGCCACTGAATTCAGCCTAGGGAAGGCTTGTGGCTTATGGCCACATGTGAGGGACACTGGTGCTGTCTTTGTGCTGCTGTCAGCTTTGGAAAGGCTGCTGATGATACGTTTGATCCTCGTTGATCCTAAGTTGGAAGCTAAACAGAAGGAGATCGCTAAAGGCTTGTGAGAATGAAGTCTTAACTACAAGTCATCACTGCCAAGGCAAAACTCCCTACTTTAAGGCAGAGGTGGTTTTATACTTTTGCCACGCTGCTGAACATCACTGGTGTGCCACTTGCAGTCCTCAAGTGATCATTTAAAACCAGCAGGTGAAAGTCAAGGAGCATCCCTCCAGGTGAAGGATTTTCTTCAGTCCAAAATTTGCTTTATTCTTCCCTTGTCAGCTCTTTATCATAGCTCCACTTTGTTCCTGGTCTCCAGCTTGCTCCTTCCCATTTCCCTCAGTTTTCTTGCCATATAGCACCTCTTTGTCTACCTACATCCTCCTAGAAAAAGCTGGGGAAATAACCTTGCCTTTGCCACTGTCCTATTATGCACTCCCCAGCCCTCTGTAAGGCTTGTTGTTGTGCAGGCTACAGGACAGGAACTGCCTGCTGCCCTCTGCTTTGACAGAGCGTGCATGCCCAGCTGCTCATATTGTCATACACAGAATAGGCTTTTTACCACTACTGGGGCTAGATGAGTGGCTTGAGAAACATCATTCAGGACAGTCAGCTGTTTTTGTTGTTGGTTTTTTTTTTTCCTGCAGTTCATAGGAATTCCAGCCCACCCATCAAAGATCCAGTTTGCTGCACAGCTTCCCACATTAGTCAGAGGTGGTCACTGACTCCTGGACTATGTGGGCAGAAGATGTGCTGGAAATTACACCCTCTCTTTGCACCTGATTTTGTTTTCCCTGAGAAAGAAGCCACAAATTTTGGTCGTTTCTGCACATACACAGAGCAGGCAGGAGAGTAAAATGAAATTAAATTACTCAAAACCACCCAGAAATGGGGTACAGCTGCTGCCTGCTTAGGAGGTATTTCTACATCTACATATAAAGATTTTAGTGTGGTTTTGTCCCATGTGCCATCACCTTTGGAGGGGTGTGTGGGAGCCAGGAGAGTAGAGGAAGATGCTGGAGATTATGAGCTCCACTGGTGCAGAGGCCCCTGGGAGCAGCCCCAGGCAGCTGCTGCAGGTCCTGCTGGCTGACAGAACTCCTCATGGCCTCTATGTATTAGTCTGTTATTTGTTAGGTATTTTTCTCCGTGAATTCAGCTTTTGCTTTCCCAAGGAACGGCACAGCGCTTTCTCTTCCCCCTGGTTTCTGGGAGCACATAACACCAAATTATCCAAGATTTGTATAAAACACCACCCTGTGTGTGATACTTTCTTAAAGCTGCTGGAAAAAACAGCCCTGACCTGTTTGGGACAAAGAGCTGGGGTGGCTCACCTCGATCTCCCACCACTCACAGAGATGTGGCCATCCACCCTGCAGAGAGGGCAACTCTTTACCCACACCATGCTCTACTGCAAAGCCGAGGAGGCAACCTGAGCCAGATCCCAAAACTAGGATCTGCTCCTGCTGCTGGTTCCCTTAAGGCCGCTGTGCCCATGGCTGTGCCTGGCAAGAGGGTGAGCCCCTGCCTCCAGTGCCCCAAGGATGACATGGAGAGGGCTGCTGCCATGCCCATGGCTTTCCCCCATGCTCCCCTCTTGCTGCCCTTCAGACCCTTCAAGTCTCCTACATGAGGTGTGTCTCACCACACATCTGCTTGGTCTCACACGTTTGCAGGGCAGTGCCACACTGGCCCCTTGGATCTATGACCCAACGTCTCATGTACCACAGCCCAGTCCCACCTGTGGCTCACCAGCTTGCTGAACCAGGCACCTGGGGCCCCAAAACTGGAAAGAAGCTGTCAGACTTCAAAAGCAGGTTATTTTCTACTAGTGAAAACACCACTGCTCAGCAGTGCCCGTGGGGCCAGGAGTCCTGTGCTCAGGAGGCCTGTGGGGCATCAGGAGGTTCCCAGCCTGTTCTAGCTTGCTGAATGTGGGACAGACACCTCCCTGCTGAGAGCCTGGGCTCCCTCCATCACCTCCTTTCACACAAGGCACGAACAATTTCTCCCGGGAACACAGACTTGCTGTCATTTCACTCGGTTTCTAATCACAGGTCTGCACTTGAAACACTCCGTAGATTTCATTTCCTATGGAAACACCACCAATTCAAATTTGTGAGATGTTAGATATCAGCACAATCCTGTACCAGGCCCTTCTAATTAAGAGGCATTTTCAGAGAGGGGGTGAGGCAAATGAGAACGGTAATTAACTGAAAAACAACTTAAGTTGTTCTCTCAATTCCCTATGCACCAGGCTGAAATGGTATTATGGCTTCCTACAAAATTACATGTACCACATAAAAAGTAAACACTTAATCTAATATTCTAATTGTGGGTTTAGATAAACATCACAGTTATAAATCATTTTAATGAGTATATAAAAAAGAAGCAAATACCACATTAACTTTTCATTACCTTTTTAACATCCCCCATGGATAATGCAATTCATTTACGGGTATAACAGCCCCCTCTACTATATGCTGTAGATACACAGAGGAATTAAATAGTGTAGCTCTGGGGGTGGTTAAGGTGTTTTAGAGTAAGAAATGGGTATGGCTTGTTGATGCACTGCTCATAAAAATAAAGGTTATGAATTTTAACAAAGAAGTCTGGGATGGAAACATGGATAATTTGATCCAATAATTAAAAAGAAGAGTTTTCTTAATTGCTGACCCTATACAAAAAGGGTTCTTAATCAAAGTAAAAGCAAACAGTGGAAAACTCTGAGGGAAGTCAACTTTTCTTGACAAGCTGTTAATCTAAAGACTCTCCAGTTACAGTCACATCATCAAATACATCCCCAAAAAAACATAGTTAAGGCAAACTAAGCATCCCAATGGGTGGCAACTTCTTTGCAATAGTAATTTAACTGCTTTCAGAAGTGTAGCCACATGCTTCAGTAAAGAACAGAAACATCTGGGGAAAAATCATGCTGTTCTGTAACTCAGCAGAATTTCAACATTGACTTCAGATGTGATCAGGCATTGGGAGGTGTTTTCAGTGCTCTCTTTCAGGGAAACGTCCCTCTTTAGGTCATTTGGCTGATAGTAATAGCTTAAAAACATAAAACTTTGGTTATCTGAGCAAAAGCAGTATGAAATTCCTATTTCTTTGAAACAATGTAAGCAAATATACCATGAACCCTTCATACAGCAGTACAGCTGTTGTTTCTGATCTCACATAATTTCGTTTTTGCCTTACTCTAAAATTTATGTCATAATATTTGTACAGGCAATAGAATTTCACACAGATCTTTGCAATAGCAGAATCAAATAACAGCAATGAGGAAGAAAATAAATTCTTTCACTGTATCCTAATTTATTACACTTGACTGAAATGGTTTAGAGACATCTCTGAGCCACACAGCCAGTAATTCTCTGCTTCATGGACAAGACATGTTTTCCTAGATGTAAACTAAATTATTTATATAATGCATAGAGCACATGAACCATCCATTATCTGATACGTTTGAAACAATAGGACGGAGAGCAGCCAGCATTAATTGATCATCCAACTGTCCAGTTACTCTTTGTGGGCAATTTGTGCCAGATGCTATATAACCACACTTTGAAACATTTTCCACAAATAAATCTTCCTTATAGAGGGATGTATTAGTCTTTGAAAAAGCTATTTATGAGCAGTGATTTGCCAGCTGCAGCACTTGGGTAGGATATGAGCCAAGCTCCTGTCCGTGCTGAGCAGCAGGGCTGGTGCTCACATGCAAACACACCTGATGGAAGGGCTGAGTCAAGAGGGCACTGAGTAATTCTTCTAAGGCAGGTTTCTGTGAGGTGTCAGAGGCAGTTTGGCCTGGCTCAGAGCAATCAGTTATTACAATTATAGCTACTTCCCAAACCAGTGGTAAGAAAACCACCTTTGATGGGCTCCCCGATGCCACTGGCTCGGCAGGGCTGGGCAGGCAGGTAGGGACTTGCTGGTCTGTTCCCCAGAGCTGGTGGTCCCCATCTGAGCAGCAGCTGGCTCATGTGGCTGAACCAGGCACTCTGGGCAGAAACAGCTCCAGCTCTGGGGTACTGCTTGGCACAAAGCCCAGGTTGAACAAATCAGCAAGGGCAGTGTGCCCCTGTGCATCAGCGTGCACAGAGCCACACTGGCTGGTCCATGGGGATGCCTCATGTGAATCACCCAGAGCATCTGGGCAAAATCAGCTCCCGTAGCATTGAAGCAGCACCTTCCTATCCTATATCAGCATGGGCAGTTTCATCCCATGCAAACACGGTGATTAATCGATTAATCAAATAACAAGTTATTCATACAAATGTTGACAAACTGTTTTTCTTTCTCTGATTGAGCTACCAGTTCTGAGAAACTTTCTGCTCTATCAGCTCTCTCCATTCAACTTCATGCCCCAAATGAATACTTGGGAAAGATTTAATTCCTAATCTCAACTTCCTATTCCACCAGAGAAAATATATTTACCTCCAAGACCATCTGCCTGTTAAGTCTGCAGCCTTCATCTGGTTGTTTTTTTTAATTTCACAAGAGTTCTTCCTTTGGAAAAATCAGCCTTGGAACATTCCTTAGCCTACAAGATGATGAGATGCTCTATACAACTGAAATCAGGGTGACAGATCAACATAGTATATTTTAATAGACACCTACAGCATGTCCATAAAAAGTTTCTGTTTTATCTGGTAAGATATTATACATAGTATTTTTTTTTTTTTGCATATGGAAGAATAACGAAAAATCTAATTCATTACGACTGCAGTGTAAATCTTCATGAGGCCTCAGCAGGAGTGCCTGTGGGGCAGACAGAAATCCTGTAATGCACAAAAAATAATTGCCTTTCTTCATCTTTTCCTTGCTGCTCCACAAGGCCTGATAACAGGTAATCTTGATAATCTGAGCAATTCACAGTTAAACCTTTGCAATGACAAACCTGTCTTTCTCTGTGTGCTGTGAGTCCCAGCTTCCCCAGAAATACCAGCCTGGATGTCAAAGATTTCAGATGCAAACCATTTGGGATGTTCCACTGCCACCTACAAAGCAGAGCCAGCTGGTGTGCATGGGCCCTCCTGCTCTGGGAGGTATTTCTTTCATTTTCAATGTATCCTACAGTTGCTCTCTCCCTTCTTTCCGTTTTCAAATCAGTCCATCTTTTCCTTTCTTCCTGACTTTCTCTTACCCTTGTTTTCCCAAGTCCTTCTATGCCTACATTTTTCCTTTTTTCCTCATCTAAACTTATATTCTGTTCTCTTCTTCCTTTATACTCCTAAAATTCACTCCCTGCAATGCACTACTGATCCCCATGAGAGGAGGTGGTGGTGGCAGGACCACATTGTTCCTCCAAGACCACTCTTCCACCGGCCCCTCTTCCCCATAGAAGACATTTTAATTCTACAGAAAATGATTACAGAGATTACGGGTAAAATATGATAGTATTCCTTTTCCCCCATAAATTAATTTAGATGGGTGATTCAACTTAGTAAAGGTTTTGCTAAGGTACAGGAAGACCCCTACCTTCTCTGGACTTCCCAAGTAGGAGAGATTGCCCTATACAAAATTATAGTCCTTCAGATCCAAGGATACACAATAATTTAATACGGTTGTTTATAAGAAGTGCCACTTAAATCAGTACCTGGGGTCTGAAGAGGTTTGCAGTGAACATGAGATCAGACCTGTCCACACAGATGTGTCTTTGTACTTGAGCTCCTTCTTCTCCCTGGCACAATATCAAATACTCAGATTCCTTACAGGGATTTACCATGCATGGAGCTCACCCTGCTGGCAGGCAATGTTCTGGAGTTAACCCACTTCCCCATTTCCTGCCACCTCTGTGGCAAACTGACAAGTCCTCCAGTGATGCTTAAAACCAGAGGTGAAATACAGCTGGTGGCCGACTATTTTTTAACAGAAGGGTTCAGTGTTTTCACTCACTATTGAAATACAAGTTGAGGCTCATGTGGCAAGGGAAGTCCCCAGCTGAACCCGCCCAGCATGCAGGAACACTCAGTAGGTCAGAGCATGGTGCTGATTACCCTAAAGTTGTGAGTTCAGCCCCCATTTGGGCCATTCACTTAAGAGCTGGACTTGACCCTTGCGGGTCCCTGCCAACTCCAAGTAATCTGTGAATCTGTAAACAAAAAGCACGGCCAATTTCCCACCAAGCAAACCTGACCAGCAACCACCCTGGGACAAGTGAGTCCTTGGCAAAAGGCAGGCAAAGGCTCATCCCTCCAGTGGGTGCAGGGAAGCTTCTGGTCCAAGCCCAGACTTCCAGCCTGCCATAGGAATGAATCTGCAGACCATATTCAAAGCATGCTCTCACTGGCTCCAGCTCTGAGAGAGCAAAGGGCAGAGCTGGTTAAACTGCTGATGCGTGGGGGAAAGCCTACACACCAAGAAGAAAGGGGATGAGGGGTTTGCTTTGCTCTTCACTTCATTGCTTAGACCTTTCTTTTGATGTCTGCTTGGCTGGTCCCAGAGAGCTCCAGAAAATCACAGAAAGAAGATGCCAAACTACATAGCCTAGATTTGATCCAAGATTCTCTCTAAAATTTTTCTTCTTCTTCACAGTCTTTTCTACAAAAGGGGAATTTACATACTTTTACTGAGCCTTCTTATCTTTGCAGGACAGTCTAACTCCCTAACTAGCAAAATACAGGGCCATAATAAAACAGGATAATAACTGTTTGACTGCTTATCTTAATGATAATTTATTCTCTAACAAAAGAGGCATATAGCTGTGAGATGGGAATTTATTTACAGCTCATGCCTGACCTTTTTAACGTCTGGTAAAATCATGTTACGGAGCTGTTTGTAAATTTATTGTCCCCATTTAACAATGCTGACATTTTGTGATTATTTGCTCTGGAAAATCTACTGGCACTGTCAGCCAGAGAAAGTTCAGAAACTGCTTTCAGGGAACAACAAAGCTCTGATTTTGAGAGTGCTGAACACTAACAGATCCTTTTTATTGCATATTTTTAATATACACAAATAAGGGAAAACAAGATGCAAAGCAAAGCTGAAAAAGGAAAAGAGAGAAGTACTCTTGATTAAATGCAAATTAGAACAGGGCTTCACTCCCAGCTGTCTGAAGTCCGTGGTAAAAAGCATCGTTACTTCAAAGCGAGAACGATCAGGTCCAGGGACACTCCAGGAGCGGTCCTGCGCCAGCTGGGGCTGACGACAGGTGACAAACAGCTCAGAACAGCCCAGCTGGCAGCGGAGCGGCCGCGCAGGAGCCTCAGACGTGGGGGGCTGCAGGCAAGGAGCCTCGGCGATGAGTGCTCGCGAAACTTTCCGAGTGCCCAGGCCCCACAGGCACAGCAGCAGGGAGGGCTGAGCGTGGCGCCAGCAGGGTCTGCAAATCACCGGGGCAAATTTCAGCTTCTGTGCGCGGCGCAAGGGGTGCCCCTCAGCGGGTGTCTGGCACAGCCGTGGTGAGGGTGGGCTGCCGCACGAGTAAAGCCTCCATAACATTGCCAGTAGGTAGAAGCCTGACACGGTGCTCAGCGTGGTGTTGAAATAAACTTTGCCAGGACGCTTCAACTGTGTTCATGTACAGCAGCAAAATATTACTGCAGAATGACCGCTTGCAGGCTTTGTTAGAAGTTATCATGGTTTTCCTGACTTTTCGTTCTCAGTGACCTTCCTTGTCAAAATTCTCCTTTGTCCCTTTACGTTTTTTCACCTAATGCTACAGAAAAACAGCGTTATATTTGCAGAAACCAATAGCTTTTTATGCAGCAGTCAAAAACTACCTGCTCTGTCAAAGTGTTCTTAAAATTCAGAGTGATATTGATTCACAAAATCTTTTCCATTGCCGAGATGAGGCAGCAGACCTCAGCTCTTGAAATGCATGTTCCTGGTGCATCAGCGCTTCTGAAGGAATTAGCTAGGCAGGGTTACAGCTGCTATGGAAAAATGCACAGTTAGCTGACCAGTTAACCAGTTTACCACTGGGGGACATGGATTTTCCAACACATTTAGCTTGCTACAAAGTCTTTAATGAAACCAGATTAAAAATTCTTTCAGAATTGCAGCTACAAAGAGAACCAAGAAACAGGAAGATTTACAGCCTTTCAAATATTCCATTTTCAGACCCAGTTTGCCATCACATTTGCAAATTCTGTAATAGGAAATGGCCTCCCTGTTGCACCAGGGGAGGTTTAGGTGGGATATTAGGAAAAAAGCTCTCACTGAAAGGGTGGCCAAATACTGGAACAGGCTGCCCGGGGATTCTCCATCCCAGGATATGCTCAAAAGGCAGGTGGGTGTGTCAGCTAGAGACATTGTTTAGTGGTGAACATGGCAGTGATGGGTTAACAGCTGCACTTGGGATCTTAGCAGTCTTTTCCAACCTAAATATTTCTGTGATTCTTCTAAACAAAACCACAGGGTACAGCAGAGACCCTAGCAGTGTGTGACAAGAAATATGTAAAACTCTACAAGTGGAAATTGTGAAAATTATGTTTATGGAGTTTTTTTGTTATGATAGTTCTCAACCACTGTTACTTAGAACCAGCCAAGCACTACATTGATTTAATTGAAGTAGAATGGTCTTTAAAACTGTTCCTCTAAATGTAGTGACTGATCTAACAGAAAGTTCAATGGAAATAATTCAACTACTTTTTAATAAAATACAGAATTTGCACTTTTGAGGAAAGCACTTTCAATAGAAGCACACTGCAACTCGGTAAGTGCAATAATATACCTAAATGAGTTTTTCTTCATTCGTGTTAGTATCAGATCTATTCTCTGTGTTCCTAGTGCACCAAAGTTATTAAACACAATCTCACAATAAAATATCTAGGAGAAATTTTGACTCAGGTACTCTAAAGGTCTGGGTTGCAACATGGATCATTGTGCACTGCTGCTGTCATTTATACCAAATTAGAAATCTCTTATTATATTCTACTATACTGCTTTGTCTGCTACAGTACAGAATCCCCATGGCTTTGCCAACACTCAAATTAATATTAACAATAGCTTTTGACTTGATGCAGCACCTCAAGATGCTGTTAATTATAGACCGTTTTCAGGCTTTTCAGCAGATATAAAAGTTGTGTTGTCTGGTGATATTTTTCATAGTACCAGTTGTTCATTCTTTCTGCAAAATGCACATCTTAAAATTAATTGCTCCATTATGAAGTATTGGAGAAGCAAGGTAAAATAATGAAACCCTTATCCCAATCCCAGTAATTGTAACAGGCTTAAACTCAGCAGGAGGAACACAGATAACTTCTGTGTAAATGAACATTGAGAGTAAGATGTTTATAAGAGTGGCTGTTGTAAGAACTTGCCCCATTTTGTGGTGGAAGTGATACCAATTTGGATCTGCCTACACTTTCCTTTATCTAACTATTGTCAGCCCCATGTGCACGTGATGTGGCCTCTGTCACTGGCTGGCAAGAAGACAATTTTCAAACAAAATGTGACAGAGTCCCCAAAGCTGAAGTATGAAAGGAACAGCCTTCTGTCCTAAGACACACACAAACAGTGTTGGAAATGATGCTACAGCTTCTTTCTGCAAAGAGCCAGCAATGACTGCAGTATTCCTGGAGCATTCGCATTAACCTGTGGGCTAGCTATTACTTCAAGTGCAATTAATGAAGTTTAGGGGTGTAGTGAGGCTGCTGGTGGCCATAAGGAGCACTGCTGGAGTGTGGAAAGCCCTCCTCACACACACATTCTGCTTCAGGAGTCCGGCATGCCTGAGCCAGCATCCTTGAGGAGGTATGCTTTATCTGGTAATTGTTACCTAAACAAGAGCATTTAAACAAAGCAGAACAGCTCTAATAAGGCACCTTGAGGGAAACTTTCCTCAGATTAATCTACGGTTTCATTTTAGACTAGTGAAAGTTAAATCAAAGAAAGAACAAAACCAGATTCAAGCTCCACAAGATGAAGTTGATTCTCTCATTAATGTCTGCAATCTCTTTTTTGGAAATTATTAGAAATGTGAAATGCTGTGGAGACATTAACATTATTATGATGCATGCAAATATTTGAACTCACAGAAAATAATTAGAAGTTGTATTTCATTTTCACTCCTGCTCACTGTCTAGAACTTTCAATGATTACTCTGGATTTTTTGCATTTTCCAGCAGAAACACTGAGACAGAAAAATATCACATCTCTTCCAGTATTCACAGCATCTTTGTCCAAATAAACATAGGATATATTTTAATTTAATTTGTACAATCAATCTTTTTTTCACATAAGAGGAAACAGAAAATATGCTTCTATTAAAAAAAAAAAAAGTCATATAATTAAATGTGGTAAGTGACCCCATGGCAACGATTTGTCAGCCACTGGCAACACTGTGATATACCTGGCTTTTCTTTCATTAGCACCTACATGTGGCTGGTGGCCATTCTCCTTGCTCACTTGGGCATGGGTAGTAAAGGGCTATTTCTCATATTTTCTCTTGCAGCTGTCAACATTAATCAATTATTTTAAAATAATTTTTATCTCCATATGTGGGGGGTTTTGACAAGGAGCTACAGTCCATTCCTTCTTTCTTTAAAGGCTGACATTAAATCAGTTCCAAGGTCCTGACTTGGCATATACTATAGTATGTCTTCTCAGTGACATCTAAATAAGAGGCTGGGCCCAGCATTCATTATTCACTTACATGTGCACTTTGATAAATTCCTATCAAGCAGCTCTCTGGATTTTAGAGAAATAGTATTCTGAAGTGACTGTGCAAGAGCAGAGAAAAACGTAGCAAGAAAAGTGCAGCAGTAGCTCTTCTAATCAATATTTTCATATACATTAAAGAAAAAATTGTTATCTTTGATTTTGGCATAGAATATGATTCTTTCAGTTCTGCCATTACTTGCACGGAATTTAATTCTGAACAGGGCAGCCCATTTTCACTTCTAACCACAAAAAGGGAAACATTGTCAGAAAAGAGCCTGTGAGTGCTGATGGACACCAAGCTGAGCAGGAGGCAGCAATGTGGCCTGGTGGCCAGGAAGGCCAACAGCCTCCTGGGCTGCATCAGGCACAGCCCTGCCAGCCAGGAGAGGGGGGTGCTCCTTCCCCTCTGCCCATCCTGGTGAGACACACCTGGAGTGCCAGACCCAGTCCCGGGCTCCCCAGTGTGTGGGAGACATGGACAGACTGGAGCAGGTCCAGGGAAGGGCCATGAAGATGATTATGGGCTTGCAGCAGCTGACATTGGGAGGGAGAAGGTAAGAGCTGGGGCTGTTTCACCTGGAGAAGAGAGAGCTCTGTGAGGGATCTCACCCATGTGTATAAATACTCAAATGGGGGAGGAAATTAATAAAGACAACAAGGTCAGGCTCTTCTCAGTGATGTACAGTGACAAGGGGCAATAGGTATGAGTTGAAGCATAGATGAAACAAAGTAGAAAAGGTTTGAAGTTTTTTGTTTGTTGGGTTTTTGGTTTTGTTTTTTTAATGAGGGTGGTCAAGCACTGGAATATGTTACCCAGAGAGGTCCAGAGAGTTATTCCTGCTGTTCTATTCCCAAAGAATTTTATACCTCTGGTACAGAGTAGCTTCTTTGCTGGTGTTTCATGGTCAGCTTGTAGTCTGGATGGATCAGAGAATGTCCCATCTCACAGCTCTCTCCATCCCCGTATATGAATTTATTAACCACAACCCTATACCTGTATTTATTAAAGCCCTAAAAGCAATTATCTGAGGCTCCACAGCAGCTTCACACCATCTCACTGTTTCTTCTTCAGCTGCCTCTCTTCTGACAGTAACTCTTTCCCAAATTCAGGATGCTTCCTCGCTCTATGAAGAAAATCTTTATTGTCAAGCCAGTGCTGTACAGTTGATAAAGCACGCCAGATTGTAAGAGCTGAGCCAGATAACCTCTGCAGGGACAGAAAGGAGAACAGTATTTTTCTCTCTAACTTGTGCATTTCCTATAACTACTCTGAAGGTAAAGCAAATGCTTTAGGAAGTGTGAGATAATATGAAAATATTATTCTCAGAAGTCAACTGACATGACAATCACAGAAGATGCTGTGTCCTTTTGTTATCCATTAATATGCGTTTTGTGTTTTCATGGCCTCTGTGGACACACTGAGATGCAATTTGTTTAAAAACACACCAAAGTTAAACCAAATTAATGCGTGTCAATGTAATTTGAAACTTAAAAAATTATAAAAATTGGTGTTTTTTTCATACTCAGAGAAATTAAGTCGATTATGCACAAGGTAACTCAGAGCAGAGTTATGCTCTCACTTTTTCACTAGAATAAATATGAAGGAACTGGATCTGAAAGTACAAGGTGAGCATTCACATCCAGGAAACTACAATTCAGGCAGGAGAGCTGTAAAAACTGCAAATAAAGGCCCATCTTGGCCAGAATGATGCAATGTAACCTCTCTGCCATTATGGAAGCTAACCTATTCCTGAAGCTGAGATGCAGGCTCTGCCAGAGATGGCAACTGCTAAACAGTCACTTTTGCTATTGCTAGAGCAATGGACATGACCCTGAGTGAAAGGAGCTGACAGCCTGTAAATGTACAACCAAACCAGCCCTTGTGTTTGTTCCACTCAGCTCCTAGCTGAATTGCATTCTTTTGTAGTGGTCTAACCAGTGGCACCAAACTGTTTCACACTGAATTTCAGTCATGAGAAAAAAATTTAAATCTCAGACATTTTCTTCTCATTGATGTTTAACATTACATGAACTTAGCAAGAGAGTTTTTGCTTTGTTAGCCAGATACAGGGCTCTTTTAATGGACAATTTATCCTTACTTCAATATTTGCCATATCATATTGGACCTCCACATACAGGGGTACATTTGAAGCCTGAAAAGAAGCTCCTCACTGCTTGCTTGTACATCTAAAATTACCCATTCACTTCTTGATAGCCGAGAGCACTCAAGCATGTCAGTTTTATGACATTCTCTGCAGCTTTATATGCTTTGGTTCTTCCAGAAACAGCACACACATGCTAATTAGCACAAAACTGCTCCACAATGAGTACTGAGCAGTCAAGTAGTGTATACTTTAAAAAATATCTTTTTCCTTTTTGAAATTTCTCAAGCCTCAGGATGTTCCAGTTTTCCTTTCCAGTTAAGGCATGTCAGGGAGCAGTGGGGGCACCCCTTGCCTCCCTCATCTTCTGACAAAGGGATGATATTTAGAGCATCACTCTATGAATGAGAAAAAGACAGTTATGTCAAATTGACTTTCATTTTGTTTTAACTAAGATAAAATTTCAGTTGGTATTTTTTACTCTGAGAGCACTGTAAGAGTCATCCTTGACAAGCTGTTCATACAAAAGGAATTGTCATAATCTTAGTAAATTCATTATAATTTTGATGCCTTAAATCCAGGATGTTCCTGTAAAGCAAAACTTGTAGCTGAAACTAGGTTCTGGCAAAACCAGCAAGTTCTGATGGCAGCTTAAACAATTGGAGCATTAGCACATCCAGGTGGTAGGTCAACTCAAGACTGTATTTACAACTTGAGTTTTGAAATGTATACAAAAGCTAGTTTTCCTTTCCTTTTTCCCCTCAGGTACCCAAGCTGCAGTTTCCTTCAGCAGTTTTTCAGCTGTAATGTTTGGGCAGATTAGCACTGAGTTTTATTACATTTACACCCCAAGCAAGCACACAGAGCCCAGTTTCCATACACATGAGAATAAACAAATTTTAGACCGTATCATCTTCAAAATCTTCACAAATTTTGTTTCAGTTTCATTCTGAAGCTGTTTTTCAGAGACAGAAGTTGAAGTTGCTCCCTGCATTGTCCTTGGCAGGAGAAACCACTCAGTGAAACTCTGGATTTAGGTGAAATTCAGAAAAACAAGGTAGATCAGAGACACATCCTATCAGATTAGAGAACTCTGTTGGTCTGCCACAGAAGCCAAGACACTGTGTACTTTTGCTGAGAACATTGCAAAGGAATACCAGTGACAGTTCTGGGCTCAAAGAGACTGAGTCAGCATAAGTGACAAATTTAGATCCTGCTGAGCGAAGGAATCCCTCTGCAGGGGAACAGCTGTGAACAAACAGTGCAGAACTGAACAGGAAGCTCCAAATTAAAACAGGAGGCTGATGGGCATATTGTGTGCTCCGAGCATCACGGATGAAGCCACTGAGGAGCATGGGCTTGTTGAGCTTAAGCAAACAGTGCAAAATAGCAAGGAGAGCTGGATGAGTTAGAAAATCAGAATCGACTTCAATTCACCAAACTAGTCCTTTTTGGCATAAGACCTTCTCTCTCAAAATCTCCTTGACTGAGAAGGAATAAACTCCTTCAAGATACTGGGAAACTAACAATGAAACAGTAATGGAAAGGGACAGAATGTGCCCAAAATGGGCCCTAGCTGGGAGTAGGCAGTGAGAAGTCAGTCCACAGCCACGTCTCTGCAGTTTTCCCTGATGCCTGAGTTCAATACTTGCTGCTCTGCCTTTTGTCCCCATTACTAAGACCCTAACCAAAACTCCCTTACAACACCAATACAGTGTGATGATAGATGTACTATCCTTGGACAAAATATACTCCTCAGTGAGACAATAAAGGCATCCAGTATTTTTATTTGGTCTGTGCTGGTGTGAGCTGTGGGTACCTAAGAGAAAAGCTCTGCTCTGAGGGCTCGAGGACCAGGATAAATGCTTAAATTAAAAGCAAACAAATAAAACCCTGTGCAAGACTGAAAATACAAAAATGGCTACAAGTGAGATAAAACAAGCTTCAGCCAGACATCCACATTCTGCTGTCTCTCATAGCAGTGGCTGAGAAGAACATCTGCAAGGATGTGTTTTGGTCAGTGTTTGTGCTCACACTGGACTTTACAGCTTTCTGCCTCTACTGCTGCCTGGAGCAGAAAGCAAGCCTCCATCTCCAGTCATTTCTGCTCAGTTACTGCAGTATGGACAGATCATTCAAAACACTAATCACTTCCTTTTCAGTGTTCAGCACCAAGTACAGAGATTTAGAGGATCTATTAGATTTTTGGGGGCTTTTATTTTTGTTTTTTTCCCCACACATTTGCATTTGTATATTTCAAATAAAATAATTTTATGTTTTGACTTTTGTAGAATCCTATCCCTAAGAGCATCTGATACAGCAGCATTCATTTCAGTACTTGCAGCATGAAGTCCAGGTCTGCCAAAACCACCTCAAAAGAGTTTGTGAGCTCCTGAAGCTGCTGATGGGCTTGCACAGACATCTCCAGGGACAACTGCTGGCCAGTTACCTTCCCCAGCTTTTCTTACAATTATAGTACAAGTTGTGGTTCATTAGAATCACATACAATTGGTTCTAGATTACTAGTTTTTCTCCCTTTGGTCAGTTTTTCCAGAATGGAAACCCCAGTTCTGCAGCATCAGAGAATATTACCATTGGAATTGAGGTCTTGTTGCATATTTTGTTTAGTTTATGGTCAAATTGTAAAACAGTATCTGCCCATTAAAAAAAAAAAAAAAAGTTTTCAGTTGCCACGGCAACTTGGATTAGAAATATAAATTAAAAATCCTCTCCTGTTTAAACTCCAGACCTGCAAAGTAAGTCAGTGTGCACTCATTCAGGGGAAGGCAATCACTACTGACACATCCATCTGCTCACCAGAATCCAAAATGTAGTTTTGTGAGGTCTCTCGTGTTAAGAGCCACCATTCCATTACAGCTGAATGCTGAAAGCCTGCAAGAAGGGAAATCATTAGCAAGGTAAAAAGAAAATATGGAACCATGTTACAAAATCTGCTTTTTCAGCCATGTAACTCAGCTGGTGGGGCCCGGGGCTTTACTGCACTCCTTGCAGCAGTAGCCAGCCATCCAGACTGGACCACCAGCAAACATCTGGCTACAGAAGCATTACCTGGTGGCCATCCACTTGCACGAACTTTGACAAAATTTACACCACAGAAGTGAACCTTAGAAATAGTTTGCAAAGGATGGAAATAGAACTTTGAAGCAAGCCAGTCTTAACAGAAAGCTTCAGTAGCTTGTCAGAAAAAATGAAATTCACTAGATCCATTTCAAATCCATTCTTCAAATACCTGCAATTTCTCACCTGTGAAGAAATCTTGCTGGTTTTCCCCTCCCAGATTGTTTGGGGCTTGTTAATGATGTTACAGCGCCATCTCCTGGAAGAAAACAACTTGTTGCCACCGCCCCTGACATTTTCCATTTCACTGAGCCCACAGGACCAGCTTACACAGCAGATCCTGCCCTGAGCGCAGCAACCTGAAGCAACTGGATGGGCGAAACAAAGAAGCGCTGGCCTTTTTTTTTCTTAGTAGATATACTGCAATAATGAGCATTGGGAAAGAATGGAGAGGTTGATTTTAACTTATACTTCAGTTTTAAGAGGCAACACGGGATTTATTATCAGAGAATCAGCACTGGGAGAGAACCAGACTGCTCAAACAGATCTGGCCATTCACTGATTCATGAAAGGGTTTCTGGTCCAAGAGGTACACATACCTTTTGGTCAGAGGGTATAAAACCCGAGGTCCAAAAGGCTAATTACACGCCATGACGAAATCAAAATACCTCCAACAATTTTGTTTTAGATTTGTGTTTCACTGCTTTACAAAAACACTGAGAAACTATTAGCAATAAAACTACTTTCCCATAAAAAGGGCCATTGTCAGAGTTAATTGCAGCGTTTTTAAAAAATAAAATATTACTAAATGGTTTAACACCTAGCATTGGGAAAATATCAAAGAATTGTCCTTTTAATCAGATGATTGATGTAACTTCTACAAATGCAATTCTGATCATCCAGGGGGAACAGTAACTTCAAAAAATTAAAACACCAAAAGATGGAAAACCCAGAAAGACTCACCCATTCTCAGATATATGTGCATACATATGCACAGATACTCAGTGGAGATTTTAAAGTGTTAGAGAGCCACTTGAACAAACAGAACACATTAATCAAGAATTACAAGCAAGTATTTTAATCTTGCAGCTATATGCGATACTAACCGTCCTAGGCACTTTGCTATATTCATGGAGCATTCAGAAAACTTTGTTATGGGGCATAAAGCATATACTTTATCATCCTGGGGTTACTACTGGCATTATCAAGAAGTGATAGTTGTTTCCAGGAGTAGTAACATCATTTGTGTATTACCCCTTTTATTGAGTGGGACTGTACACACTGTGCACATCCAACTCTACGACTGATAGAAGAAACACAAAGTACTTCAGTTACTTAAACCACTTTTCTTTCATTAAAAGGCTTCAGGGCTTGATATTTAAAGGTCTTTATGAAAAACGCAAAAAGGAAAAATTATAGTGATTTTTATGATCTAAGCAATGTAATATAATAGTTTGGGGCATCATGGCTCCCTGCAGAAAAATCCCAGTACACTGAGATTTTATTCAAAAACCCCAGTCAAAAGGGTAACTTGGTGCTACAGAAATACCCAATACACAACACATCATCTTGCTTTTGAGCACAAAAACAACCTACAGCACTGTGCTGTATTCACCAGCATAGGACAGTGTATTTACTGGCACAGGCAGGCAGAAACAGCTGGATCTTCCTTTGGCAAAGGCCACTGATGAGCTGTGCAGACAGACTTCACAGTGAATAGCCTCTTCAGCCACACGATCAAGCAGCTGTAAGAACAGATTTATCAAAGAAGCTTCTGATGTTGTTCTCAGATACTATATTTTTAATAAACCTATTTCCACTATTTTGTCAAAGAAATAGCTGGTCTTCAAAATGGAGTGCATTACATTTGACATCTTTAGTCAAACATACTATTCTGCATGCAGACCTCAGACATTTCCTAGAGCTTCTGTGTTTCTCTAACATCTGCTCGTGTCAAAAATGAATGTGGTTTATTGCTATAGGGTGAAATCTGAACAAAACTACAATAAAGTATGCAAGATTTAAACAAGGCAAGCAAGACTGGGTTTTGTAGTGACATAAAGCAAACAAACATTAACAATAAGAGACATAATCTGTTTACAATCCTAAAGTGCATGTGTTGGAACATTTCTCTTGTAAACAAACAGTACAGAAGCTCAGAAACAACACTGTGACATTTAAGGCTAACTCTGCAAATAAAGACTTTAATCTTGTATTATATTTTTTGCCTTTTCAAAGCACTATCCAGAGATTGCTCCTTGATGTGTTGCAAGTATTAGCAGTACTTCACAACACTGCCAGGTCACTTTCTGAAAAGAGAGAAGTGGTCTCCTTCAAAGCTAACTGAAAGGAGTTGCTAAGAAAGTCTGCAAATAAGTGTATTTTTTATTTTTAAAATAACAGCATAAGCGTTCTTGATTTCAAATCATATTTATTCACTAGACCATGTTAAAACTCAGAGATGAACATAGACTAAATGCTCTCCCACTTTCTCTTCAGCACTTCTGAAGGCAGGAGGTAGGAAGAAAATCTGACTTTATTCCTGCAGAATCTTTCAGCTGACCTTGGAAACTGTGCATTGCGGTTGTTGCTTTACTTCATTAGATGCCACAGCAGAATTTTAAGGTTCCTCCTTGGAAATAGATTTAATTTATTGGAACTGGAAGAAGGTTAAATCCTAGTTTCAGCTACTAATTGCTGCCAGAAGAATTTTTTAAAATTATATTGAGGTGAATTCTCCAAAAGAAGATCCATGAAGCGAATTTTTAGGACAAACCTTCTCTTGAAATGTAATTGCACACTTACTAAAATTACAATTAAAAATAAGTGTAAAAAGTAGAGTATTGCATCCTTGCAGCAAACTGGACAGACCTGCAAATGAGTATTACTCTGCTACCTCAAGCACAACAAACCTTCCGTACTTCGCCGTAATGGCCTGTTGAAATGTGAACTGAACGATGGCATGACACACTTTTCTGCACCACATCGTCCCCATTTCACAACAGCATATTCTGCTCAGCATTCACACTGCACACGACTATGGGCCCTCACTGCCCCTGGGCTTGGAAGCACACTGAAATAAGCTCCCAAGTTCCCTTCTCTCTGCAGTATAGAATGTACCTTTCCTGTCTGATGTAGCTCAAAGCATACAAAATTATATCCATATCGCAATGGCAACCTTTGGGGGTTCTTTCAAACAGGTCTGATTCTCTTCTCTAAGTTTCAAGGAGACACTTGTTCTCTCAGCTGGGAGGTCTGCTCTCACAGACATGCAGGATGCTACCAGGTCTATCTGGCCAGTCATATTAGAAGTTGTTTGCTCCTGGTATGCACTTCAGGACAGCAAAGAATACTTTGACCAAAGAATGCTCATTATACTCTGCAGTGCTCTCTTGACCTCCATCTATAGAAGTACCTGGACCTGCCAATGGACCTTTTATTTCCCCACTCTTCCACATGCTGACATGTAACAAAAAAATCCCAGCCTGTTGCCAAACTGTTTCTGCACTCTTTCCAATCCTGCAACAAAGACAACTTGGGTAACGTGTCAAATATTGTGTTGATAGCAAAGCTATGCAGTTTTGGAGCAATAAATGCCCAGTGGCACCTGTATTAAGGAAAATAGACCAACACATATGAAACATTTGCCAAACAGCACTAGAATGCGGATTCACCTTTGTATGTGATAGCCTGCCTTTGTCCTCATTTTAAGTTTCATGAACCAGCCATGTTCAGCCACCTAACAGACCTGAAATATGTAATTCATAGACAATCAGAAATTTTTACAATTTCAGAAAATTGTTTCAACTTGAATACATGTGTTCAAACCATTAAAAGCATTTCGTCCATGTATAAAAAAAACCCTCCATTTTTCTTGTACAGCCATAGAATGAGTGGATGCACAAGGCTGAAAGCCACTTGAATTCATATTCGGAAATCAAATACCAACACCATTACAAAGTTACACAATTGTGGAGTTTTTTCTCTTATTTTCAAAAGTTTGGAGTAAAGAACTGCAAAAATAATTTGTCATCTCCCTAGAAAATGACCTATAACTCAGGTAAGGTCACTGTCAGAACACTGTATAATCTTCCATGTCAAACAACTTTTTGATCTTTATTGGCTACCTGGGGATACACATATTCTACCATTTTATTAGAGTTGAACTCAACCCACTTTATATGCCCGAACTGGTACCAAAAGCAGCACAGAGTTTAGTATTTCATTTTGGCTGCCCCCTGCCAAGGCATTAAAATCAACCATTGCTGTCCATCTGCATCTTCTGTTCCTCACTTCAATTTTGATGATGAGATGGTTTTTGCAAACAAGCCACATTTCAAACTAGACTCATGGAGTTTCAACCTACAGTGTCAGGAGAAACAAGAACGCCGTAGAACTCAGTAACTCTAATTTAGTAAATTCCTCTTTAAAAAGACTTTGTCATTTGATCATCTCCACATTTGAAAAAAAAAATAAGGTAAGGTTGTTTGACTTTGAAAAGGGGTTGATGATGGGAAATCCAAATTCTATTTTTTCCCTTCTGTAAATGTGGCTGACACTTCAAAGTTGCCAGCTGAGGACAGAAAAGAATCCATCAGTAGGCAGATTTTCGCTGTTACAACTCGAAACACCTTACTGGCAAGCTGGGTTAGAGCTTTAGATCATTCGATACAGTGTGAGCATTCTGAAGCTGAAGGGCAAGAGGAAAATTTCCATGAAGCCACATTGCTTGAAATTCTGTGGAACACATCATTTTGTTTTGTCCCTAGATAAGTTGGGTATTTTCACTGCAGAGGGGAATGCTTGAGCTATGAACTCCCTCAAAACTAGCATTCAGTTACGTGTAAGCACGGCATTTCTGCGTGAAATCCCTCTGTAAAATGGACACTGCATGCAATAAATGAAAACACTCTCTTGCACAATGGAAATATTGTCGATACAGGAGACAAGCCTGAGCCTTCTAGCAAATAGTCTTAGTAAGGACTGAAGAAAAGTCTTCCAGAAGACTTGAGATGCCAACATCAAGAATCCTCAGGGAGGGTGGCATCCAAAGTACTGAAATCAGATGATTAGGAGCCCAGTATTTGTTCAGCTGAAGAGAAGAAAGGCTGGATGTTGAATGGAAACTACAGTCATATAGAACTGGGGCTTTTTAATCTATTGATAAAATTTAAAACTGTGGAAAAGAGCTGGGGCTTTTTAATCTATTGATAAAATTTAAAACTGTGGAAAAGAGTGAATTGCAAATTTCTTCTATAGGAATATCTTTACTGCACTGAACCAAGTGACACAGCTTATTTCCTAAAGTCTTCAGCAGCTTTATTAAACTGACTCATTATTGTCAAGTGGGAGAAACCCACCTAAAAAGGGAAATGATTTTTGCACAATAAACGAAAAATTAACAAAAATATGACAAAACCAAATATAAACTCCTTCTCAATAAAAGTATTTTCAAAATTACTCCACACTTTTATCAAAATACTCTTTTTAAGAAGAAGCAGCATGGAATAGAAATTACCCCTTTACGTTCTGGGATCACAGGCCACCACTTGCCAATTACTTTTTTCTTTCCCTTCTGTATTTCCTGTTCTTCAAAAATATCAAAGGCAGAACACAGAGAAAAATATTTTAAATTAAAATAATCTCACTTTGGTTTTGTCTTTTTCTCAGCATGACATTTTAGTTAACATCTTCCAGCCAGTATCCATATTGTTCTCAGAAACATGCTTCTATTTCTTCTGTGATTCAGTGTCATGTTCTAAACCACAACACACAGGTAAACATCAGCAGAAACCCTTTGCTTTTTTTGGGGGATGGATGTCCTTTCTGAAGGAAGTTTTCTCCTCATTTAAGATTACGTGGAAATATTAAAGCCTCATGGGGTGGAAACCAATCTAAAGAAGTCTAACTCCATACTAGGACAAAATTGCCTGATTCTCACAAAAGCCTCATTTGCAGAAAGCTCCCCTGTTTCACCAACACTGCCCACAGAAGATTAATAGACTTCATTATTCCTAAGAACTCCCTCCCCAAACTCAGATACAATGAAAAATTATAAATAGATACTGATGAAGGCGGATTTTAATGTGAGACTTTTAACTATACCCAAGAGCTCTTCTAGGGCAGGAAGCAACACTTGCTGCCAGAATTTCTACCTGCTCATGTTCAGTAGTGCAGCACTCAAATCTTCCCATCTCTCAGCAAGGAGGAATCAAAGAGGGGGGAAAAAAAAAGTAAAACTGACTAGTATTTTTCATTTTTTCAGAATTAATTTTAAGAACAGCAACAACAAGACAGACATTTTATCTGAAGTTTAGAGCAACAGGGAAATAAAACCCAGAGGCTGCAGGTTTAACTGTTTGGTATTTGGCAGAAACAAGTATTATTTCAGTCAGAAGGATCAGGACTCACAAAATAAAACCAACCCACACACACATCCAAGGCCACATGTTACTTTGCTTTTAAAAGTGGAGGCAACAGAGGGGAAGTACCAGTAAATATGAGAACAGTTGTTAAATCTCTACTACTAAGTCCACCAGTGCAGGGTGAACTTGTTCTGAGCCTCATTGTTGAGAACATTTGTTAAGGCAAATACAATAGGAGCAGATATGGATTTTTAATTCATATCTTCAAGTTGATGAAATTTTAAAATAATCATTCATTTGAGGGAAGCAATGCTGTTTACATGCCTATGTGCTGCTTTGTACACCTCATAAAAATACAAGTGGAAGTAGTACAGCTCTCTTTTATTTTGTCAACTGCTATATTAGATGCCATACTTTGAAGGAAAATTATATAAAAAATAAATTTACATGATTCAAGTGGAGCGTTCTTGAAGTATTCGTAGATTTCAATTTATAATTTTAGAAAAAAACTCTCTTGTAAGGATGGCAAGTTCTTTCACTGAAAAACAGAGCATGAAGTATTTTTGAGATACAAAAATATTTTAACCCAAGAATCTACAATGCGAGGACTGGCCAACCATTTTTATATTATGCACAAGCTTGTTAATTGGTCTCAACTGTGTGCAAAGTGATGAAAAATAGTATAGGAAGGTCTAATTTTACCGAACACCCTAAGAGCAGCTTTTCAGAATGCTGGTTTTGTTTTAGTGAGAGAAATTTCCGATTTCAGTTTCAAATACTTAACATTTAAAAAACAGCTACAGGTATTCCTGACATCTTCTTTAACAGAATTACATGAATGTAATTGATCTAAAAGCATACACACCAGATTTATACAAGCACTTGGATATACAGAGGGAAAACCAAAGAAAACTTTCAGTCTAGTGATCCAGTGAACTTGAGTGGAATTTCAACACCTAACATGGTTAGATTTTCTAACACGAATAAATTATCTCAGTAATTATGGTGCAGTTACAATCTTTATGAGTTTGTCTTCCCACATCACCAAAATAACTAACTGCTACGTGGAGACAACCACACCCAGAATTTCTGCAATTTACAGGGCAGACTCAGTTCTTATGCTCCCACCTGCTTTGTCAGTGGTCAAAGTGAAGACGACCCTTCTGCAAGAAAGCATTCACTATGAAATACAGCTCAACCTTCCCTTCTGTCCTTAAGCTTGCTCCACTGTGAAGTATTGTAAAACAAAGTGAAGATGATCTGCCTCCACCACATCAGGTGTTTGTTATGGTAGCGTGTAAGCACACACAGATCTCTCAACTACGAATATTCTGTTCACTTACCATTGTCACCTACTCCCTTTTCCTATTTTAGCCTCACAGTTCATGTTTATCATACCATTCTCACATCTAACTTTAGATCTATAAAACATTTTAATATACTCTGAAAACTTAATGCAAAAAGCTCAAAGATTAGTCTGACAACTAATTAGCACAACAGATTCTTAATTAGGAGGCCTGTATATTGCTGCAATTGAAGTAGACGAGTTATACAGTAAGATAACATATACCTAATTCACAGTGCTTTTTTTACTGTATGGTTTCTCCCTAGTCATCCCACTCCTTTTCATGACATTTAGATATGTTGGTATGTTTAATCTCATTTATTTCTATTTCTAGAAGACAATTGTTACATTAGTATGAAGACTTTGGAGACAGAGAAAGCTACATTTTCAAAAATTTCTACAGCATTAGAATTGTTACTATTAAATGAGTTCATAGACTTCTTTGTTCAGGTCCTTCTATTAAAGTAAAATGTACCAATATCTCCTCTGCTTTTCCCAAGCTGCAAGCATGTAAGGTGAAGATTTTGCCCCCAAGCCCCAATGCTCACAGGAAACTTGTCTCTGAGGTCATAAAAATGAATGCTTTTTTAGTCCCATAGCAGCTTATGCCACGTACCCATGTAACAGGTTTCCAAAACATCGAACTAGCTAAAAAAGACCAGTTAACTAAAAAAATTACAATTCATATATGACTTGGGAAAAAAAAAAAGGACAACTAAGCAGTTGCATTAAACAAGTAATGAGGCAGTGGTCCCCTATATTTTTGTTATTAAGTTCCCAAATCCAGTTCATTGTGGGACTGCCAGCTATCCACTTCCGGTCCATTTCTAAATTACCTCAGCGTATCCTCAGAAGAATGTCCTCCTCTGTTTGCTCTCTATCTCTCTCCAGCCTTTTGGCCATTCCCTGTTTCCTGTCTCACCAGAATACTGTATGGCACTCCCAGCATTGCAGCCTACCGGTGGTCCCATGTGCCAGAACAGACTGATGGTGTGGCAACACTTGTCTAGGTAACACCATATATAACATCTTAACAAAAGCTGTCAGATGAAGAATAGGAGATAGAATACACTGAAGAAACTTCCTTCATACTTTTATAACAAAGGCAAAGTTGAATCCCGAGTTCAGGAATCACTGAGCAGCTCTTGTTTTCTCTGATCATTTTACCTCCATCTTGTTTCCTTCTGATCTTATGGTTTTGTCCACCTCAATTCCAGTGGATTCAGTCTTTGGGAATGAAAACCCATGAAAATTGCAGAAATGGTCATGTTTACTGTAAGAACATCTGCAGGGTCATATTACTGGCATTTAAAAAAGCCAGGTTAAGACAACAAACCTTCATTCATCCCTTCCTGTATGAATGGCCTGTATGTCAAAATACCTGAAAACTGCACTGATACAGTAGAACTTATTTTAACTTGCATTACGAATAAACTGCACATGCTGTTTTACAGACGATATATATTTGTAAACTTGCTCATGCAAAATTAGTGTGCACAACAGGGATATTGGTTTTCTAATCCCCACATCTGTAAAAATGACATTTATGTCTGCTCTTTTTGAACTGTGCCCAAACTCTCTTTTTAATATAATAAATCTTACACATAATTCACCTGCCAGCCAAACCAATTCATGAAGCTGAAACAAAAAAGAATAAAAAGTTATACAAAAAACATGGTGCACTTGGACACTTGATTCCCACCTCCCCCC
>VZSE01003882.1:60070-83879 GCA_013398275.1 Promerops cafer
CCCCCCCCCCCCCCCCCCCCCTTTTTTTGTTTACAAGTAGAAAGAATGAATAAAAGAAAAAAAAAATCATGGTCACAAAATTTTGACATTTTAATCCTAAACATTACAGGGCAATGGATGTTGGAATTTATTTCCATACACCATGAGTCAACTTTTTAATTCCCAAATGTAGCCAAATCCACTAAAACAAGAGTGGTTAAACTCTGGACTATGGAAATACATTTCTGGAATAAATGCTAGAAAAGCAATTATGGGAAAAGCCAACTGTCTCCATAAAGGTAAATAAAGTGGAACAATGTGTAGATTAGATACTTTTTCTGTTTCTTACTCATAACCTGTCAATTCAGTGCATCATATGGTTGAACATAATGGTCCCCATTAGACAAACATCTAACTAGTGTCCATTGATTCCAAGTTAGTGGATGATGAATCTTTTTGGATACTTTCAAAGATGGCTGCCAGCTCAGGGTTAGAGCTTATCTGTGACTGAAATTCACTCATTAATGGACTCTTCTCTGCTTCTGGAATGGTTAGAAGTGCTGCTACAGCTCTCATAGCAGATCGTTTTAGTTCATCTTGCTTTTCAAACTCCTGTTTCACTGAGTTGGCCTTTACCTATGGAAAAAATGAGAGTATGTTTGAAAATTTACTTAACCCTCCCTCTATACCAATCTTAAAAAATGTACCTTAAAAAAAAACCGTATTTCCTCTCAAAATTATCTAAACTCTTAAAAAAACCAACCAAAGAAAAAATACCCCCAAATATCTTTTTAGCAGAATTTTTGCCAGCAGTTTACAAATAGACTGAAGCTTCCACACTGCAAGGTAAGCAGAAAAAAGCTGTAAGCTGCCAAGTCAATCACCAAATCAAAGCAACTATAGCAGCCAATCTTTAGCTAATAACGTCAGTAAATGACTTTAAACTGCTATTATCACAGTACTCCCAGCTTCCAGAGAACAGAACTTTTTAAAGAAGTTGACCTTCATTAGAATAACTGCTTAACCTTCTGTTGTTATTCTCAAAGATATTTCAGTGATACAAACATAAATTATAATTAAAGGCAGTCAATTTTCATGATGTGAAATATAGCAGACTAGAGTAATGGAAAAGCAAGGTAAATCAGGCAGTAAACGACTGTCAGAGCATGCAGGTCAATTAAGACCAGAGCTGAAATGGAAGGAGACTAACTACAAAGATCCAATAATCCTGTAATACAAATGAAGAAGAGGTGGTGTACATGACAAAAAATCTAACAAAAGTCTAGACAAAAAGCCTAACAAAACCAGGACTACTTTACACCGCCTTCATCAGCCAAATGCTTGTCTGAAACAACACCATCATCAGAAATCAGAAAAACTCTCAGTATTCCAGTTTCACTGTTTATAATGAAGTGAGATTTCCAAGTTGACCAAGTGGCAGCTAAATTTTTAAGGAACAAAAGAAAAGGCATCAAAGAAACAGTGGATTTTTAAAAAGAAGCTTACAAATCTACCTCTCCATCTATAATTTATTTAAAATTTAACACTATCAGCTGTAACTCAGGAAACGCTGCAGCAGTAGAGGTATTCTTCAAACATGAGTTCATTTATATTTCTATAAGAAAACACAAAATCATGAACTTAAACAAGCTGAAATACCTTAGTTGTACACGTAGCACGCAAAGGTTCAACGAGCCTGTCCAATCTCTGCAGCACCGCGCTCGGACAAAGGGTAGACAGTCTCACCAACATTAAAAAGGTCAGCATCTATGGTGAGGAAGAAACCCAATTCAACAACAGTTATGCCTGGCACATATATGGAGATTTCCCACAATGCTGTTTAACCTTTTGAACAGTCACACTTCAATGAAAATGGCAAATGTAGTGAAGTACTTAAGCATGTGAAGTAATAGTTTTACCATTTCAGTCTATTCACTACTTGAAATATTTTGACAGTCAGTGCTTTCACAGAGAAAAATGACAGCTAACCTTAATATCATAGTGATCCTTCAGACCATCTTCAACATGGTTTAAGAATTCAAATATATCTAGTCTATCCAAACAGCTATCCAATAGAGTATACATGCACTCAAAAGCTGCTTTCCTTATGTCCAACCCATCATCAACTGTATGCTTAAATGGTCCCATTTCCACCTGTCAGTGAATAAAAAAAAAAAAAGTTAAGTAATACACTTCTTCTAAAAAATAATCTACTTACATATTTAGCATTGTTTTTCTCTGTTAACTTACCTCTCTGATTAATTCCTTTCTGACTTTTGTTTCATTGTAAAGATGAGGAAGCACAGTATCTAAGAGGTCCCTTATCAAAGATGGTTTATTGTGGGCAGCTGAATTAAATGTCACTAGGGCTACTCTCCTGACATTGAGATCTGGGTCCTCCAGAGTTTTCAGAAAATCACCTGCAATCACATACAGAAAGAAAGCAACCTATGAGGATCTTTTTCATTTGCAACTTTAAAAATATCTTTGCTTAGTTTTAAACTTTCAAAAAGACATACTTAGTGCAGGAGATATTTTAATGTAACAGACACCTGCTATTTCAGCATGATTACACAAATAAAGTATTAATTATCATCATATGAAAAGTATTAATATAATTGATATACAGTATTTCATATAATGAAACAGTAGTAGAAGAAACACCATCAAAATAAATTGCCATCACAATGATACATAAACTTTTTTCTGAAGATATAGCATGTAAATTAATGAAAATTACATTTAAGCTTTCCTTTTCTCCATTTATTAAAATTATCTCAAAATATGCGCTAGAAACCCAATTTCAATTTCTGCAGTTCAGAAATTCAAGAACCCCTCTTAAGGAAACTACTGACATACTGATTTTTAACCCCCAAATTGGCATATACCGAGAATACCTAAATTACTATAAAATAGGCCTACTAAGTAGATATTAGTGTAGCACCACCTCTCCCATCCCACTCTACCTTTGGGCATTTTTAAATTAGATTTTTCTATACTTCTGTAACACAGCCTTGTTAAAATAAATGACTGCATGAATATATCCTCAATGTTCGTGAAGTTGTACTAGCAACTTCCACAAGGAATGAACATTGTCTAAGGAGAAAACCAACAAAGTGTAAAAACAAAGTGACTCTTACCAAAAAGCTGGGTAACAAAACTCAAACTGACTGAGATTTTTAAAGTACTAGATACTGATAGCTTTTTGATTGAATAATCAATAAATATTTTCAGAAAAACAAAGAGGCATGGTAGCTTCAGTGTGAGGGGGAAAAACCCTATAAGCATAATTCTTGAATATATTACTTTAAAAAATAAAAAAAGCTTAGTGATGAAAATAACACACAGTAAACTGACTTCATTTCCCTATAAATAAAAACCTTGCTTTTCACAAAACTTTATGCTTTTAAAAAGCATAAATCTTTTCCCTCCTATTAGGTTAAGAAGCGTAGATGATTTTTTTACAGATCTTTAGACCTGTAATTAATCAAGCATAAAACATTCATATTAAAAAAATCTACAATACCTTGTTATACAGATGAGAAAGGAAAAAAAAAGCCACAGCATTGCAAAAGATTTTTTCATACTGATGTTACACTGAAAGCTCTGATTACCTTATCCCTGTATAAAAATACACAATTCCAAATGCTTTCAGACCAAGCATTACAGAATCATAACAACCTATATTTACAATTCCAAACCTGGTAATAATCAGAATAATTCACACAAGCATATATGTTTTAAGTGACTGAATGTGAAATATTTCCAAGACCACGCTTCTTGGTAAATATAGTACATCTTACTACATCAAACTGATATAATTTGGCAAAAACATGGGAAAGGAAATCAGCTTGTTGGTCCCATCCTACTAAAAACATTAGTTTCTTGTATTGCCCATCACAAAGTCGATAGATAGAATTTTTAATGACATAATTTTTACTGCTCTGACTTCAAATAAATTAGTGTTAATAGAAATAATTGGATATGGAAATATCTTGTAACTCTTCCAACAGTTATCATTAACAGCTAATTCTAGTATCTTCAAAATATTTATTTCTGGTAACACAAAAAACAAATTTCAAATGTAATTCTCTTGCCTGAAAACATAGAAGCTATCAGTATAAGTAGAGTATTTACCTATGCAGTTCTTCAAGAGTGGGTCTATGGGTTGTGGATGATCAGAAATAGTGAACTTAACAGCAGTAACCACTGAACTTCGAGCATATGAGGACCCTAATATGAAACAGAAGTGTGCACATGCAAGATTAAAACAGAACAGCAACAGAATCTAAATCATGCTCAATGCCACTCATTCTTCTTAGACTTCTAATACTCTTAAGAGCAGCAAACAAGAAATGCTACTTATTACTAGTAATGCAATACGTAACTCAAACCTATGGATAGAATATTTTAAACAGGGGGTATTTTCAACTAAAATACCATAATGTTGTAACAAGCATGCAATGTTATCTCCTATAGAAAATTTGAGCAATAAGCCTATTAAAACAGATTATTTATGATCACACATAGGCCTACAAAAAAATTTCCCTTTACAGCAGAAGCACGGGAAGAAAACACGTGAATACAGTTCTTGATACAAGACTGATTCATTAATTATGCACAAAGATCTTTCCTAATTCTTAAAAACTTCAGAATCTTTGTCTGAAAATTAGGAATATAGTAATTTACACCAAAAGGTCAAAATGTTGAAATTGGTTTGTTAATTTGTCCCTTAGTCGCCCATGCTCCTTCCCTTTCAAGTTTATAGCTCTTTCTTAAACATAACACCGTTAACAGAAATATAGAGTCGGAAAGCAGAACACAACTAATTCTTGTTGTGTATGACTAACAACTTCTAGTAAAAGCAGAAAATCTTATTAACCTTCCATTGTTGGGGGAGGGGAGCAAAACTTCACGACACAACATTTAAGCAAATAATTTAAAAAACTAGATCCATTTATTAACAGGTATGATAAAGCCATCTGCTCCAATACATACATGCATTTACTACTCCTCACCTGATGCCAAGTATCCCTTGAGTCGTGGAAGCAGAGTCTCTGGGTCTATCAATGTAAGCTTGCCCAAGCACTCAGCAACAACATTCCTTGTACCCTCTTCTGCACATTCACAGTGTTTCAGGAGTAAGGCCCAGATGTTCTCAACATATGGTTTGAGACCAATCACTGACGCAGAGCTAATTATTTCTTTCAAGGAATGCAGAAGAAGGTATTGCCTCTTAGGTTGACTGGTTATTTCTTGTAGGACAAACGGCAGATACTCAGGAAGATTGCCAACACTAATACTGCCTAAGGCGTATGATGCCGCTGACTTGACTTCTTCACTAGGAGAAGAGAACGCTTCCAGTATTACAGACTTCAGCTCGATTTGTCCACTTAAGTCAATGTGATGCCCAACTTCCCCAAGAGAAAGCAGAGCCAAAAGACGAATGGAATCTGTGGACCTCGAGTTCTTAACGTCTTGAATGAACTGACCTACAACAGCCGGTCCTTCCTTAGGGCAGGCTCGAGTAAGGGCAGCAACACATTTGGCAATGGAATAGTAAGACTGCTTGTGAGTAAGTGCTGTGCTCTGTGAGTACACTGGACCCGTTAACATGCGCAGTAAATCCATATAGCCTAAATTGTTTGTACCAGTCACAACCAAAGCTTGGAAAAATTCTAGCATGGCACTAAGTGCTCCACCCTGAAGTAGGGGTGATCTTACCAGCCCAATAAGTTCATTGAGAATGGAGCCACTAATCTTTGACAGGGAGGAAGGATATACTTTAGCCAACGTTGTCAGAAAACTGATGGCCATCTGTGATACGTGCATATCACTTTCACTAATCAGAGGTGGAAGCTCATCCAGGACTGCATCAATCATGGCAGCTGTCAAGCTGTCACTGTAATTCTTAATTAAAATATCTAGCGCAGAAAGAGTGCCCAGCTTCAAAGCTCGCTGGTTCTTTCTCAAAAAAGAAGCAAGAATAGGAACTCCTTCCCCGAGGATTGGTCTCAAATCTATCTTCAAAGGAGAACCAGCAATCAATGTCATGGCCTTCACTGTAGTTAACCGAGTGATCTCATTCTTCAGTCTCTCTAGAAAGATCTGAAGTGTACTAGGCAGGTCTGTGCCTAGACTGTCACCAAGGCTACAAATGATTTGACCCATGCAAGATATTGCCCTTTCTTTCACCTCCTGATCAATGTCAGCAGCCTTTAATCTCTTGATTGTACAAGTAAACAAATCTTTGATGTAAGGAGTAGCATCAAAGGAAGTAGGCTGGTCTAAAGGACGAATAACCTTCACAAGTTGTTGGGTAACCAAAAGTGCCTCTGATGTTATCTTGTAAAATGGGTCACCAACACAAGCTACAACTGGAGGTACCAATGCTTGAACATGAGGATGAAACACTTGGGGAGAATGATTACAGAGGATCACATACAAACAAGACAAAGCATCTATCTTCAGATTAGAAGAACTTGATTTGTCATTCAGTGAAAAAATTATTCCTGGAAGAAACCAAAAAAATGTATTTTTAGGGCAGTTATTTATAGAGTCTGCTAGAACACTTCAAAATTTCCAAAGGAAGGCAGATATATTGAATTTATGCCTTCTGGCTCCCCATCTTTCTGAATGCTTCCAAACCCCTTTATCACTTTATTCAACAAATTTGCTTTTAAGCTTCCTCTATCAAAAGACATGGGCCATTCAATGGTTTATGACATATTTTCTTACTTACAAAGAAATTCTGAACCTTTAACATTTCCAACCCTACTTTTCACCGTTACTTCAAATCTCAACATTTTAAGTTTTAAAAGCTAAACTATGGAAAATATTTTTCTCTGTTCAGATGGAAAAGAAGGCAGTTTGATTTTGTAATTAAGAATCAAATTAACAACATTTTTTTTAATAAAGAAGAAAAAAAGTCAATCTTCTTTTCAAAATTAATGGAAATATATGACTAAAATATTCATATGGATACACATAATAGCTGATTATTTTGCCTTTTTCTTTCAACAGAAGACACACATCAAAGCTTTTGCAAAAGGCACAGTCGGGACTTCAATATTTTGATGCTACAGAACTTCCCATACCATTTATTAGTAAGTATTTAAGTTAATGCTGTGTTTCTCATACCTGGTACAAGTACAGGAACATGTTGTGTTAGGGCTCCAGGTAACACATTTACTAGCTCAGTCAGCATGTTAAAGCAGCACTGACGAGTCTTAACACTCTTCTCCTTCATCTGTTTGTGCAAGGCTTTAACTATGTTGGGAACCTGTAATCATCACACATCTGTTAATTGATTCAACAGCTGGAACTTCTTTCATTATTGATCACTGGGGGGATATAAAGAAATATGTGCATCCTAAACCCCTGATTTCTCTACAGAACTAGAGAAGTTGCAGAAACACTGGGAAATAAAGATTCAAAATAATTGCTTTAAAAAAAAAAGTAATTTAGCTTTTATTTGAATTAATAAAACCGTAGAGAGCAACAATTGAAAAGTCACCTAAATAATTCACTCAGAAGAAGTTTTTCAGTATTATCCTTTTTATTCTGCAAATAAAATATGTTGCAGCAGATCAAGTTTTATCTTGATCATTAGTGCTTATGTCTGGATACAGAACGCACAACATAACTTTTGCTTTGGCAATTTGGCTAAATGACATAGGACATGCAACTTTCACAGGTCAGTAAGCAACTGAAATTAAATAAGCACATTTGTACGAGTCAATTTCAGTTTCTAAGACTGCTGCATTTTTTGGGCCAGTTTACCCAGCTTGCTCTCTGTGTTGGTACTACAGGAATAAACTGTAACCTGCTTATGAAGAAAGCATGATAAAGCACATTGAATGAACTATCCTTAATGAACAGGATGCAATTTCAACATGTCTTCTCAAAGATAACAAAAATTTTTACAAATAACCTGACTCTGAAGCATTGTCAAAGGTGTCTCTCCTTGTTCCATTGCATCAGGATCACAAAGCCAACTTTGCACAGGTCGAGTTTGTTTTAAAAGAGAAAGATACGCATGAAAAACATCTGCTTTAACATTCTCTTCACGTTCTTTGAATCTGGCTATTAAAGCAGGAGATACAGTTTTGTAGAATTCTGGAAGCATTTCATGTCGTGTGCTAACCACAGCATCCAGACATTTAGCAGCTGCACGCCTCACTTTCCAGCTCATGTCATCATCATCACTATATTCATCATCGCTCCCTTGAAAAAATAAATTATGCATATGTTCAAGTCTAGACAAGCAAAGCATCAAGTTTTATTTTAAACAATTAAAAAGAACATACTTTTTAAACAATTAAAAAGTTGAGTTCTTTGCATAAGACACACAAAGAAATAGGTTCAGAATTACGTTAAAAACCATACCTATAAAAAGCCTTCTAAATTGCCTACCTTGTAATTCTCAGCCAATTTTTTCACACTAGTCTTCCACACATATTAATTTAAACTGCAAATAGGAAAAGGAGCTCCCTATCATATTTCCAGCCTGACTACTGATTTAAAGCATATTCTTCTTTATTTCATGACATAAACAACAAAGCAACAGTGAATACTAGCTGATCAAGATTCAACAAATTATTCTGTCTGCTTCTTTCTAGGGCTAAATCAGACTATACAGCATCTCCAAAAATAACAAAAAGTATAAAATAAGCCATATAGATTTTTCAGGTCTTAAAGCAAAAACTCGGCAGCTCACTCCTTCCTTAAGTAATGAGAATTTTATGCCCTCAGTTCAGATTATTTGTATGTCCAAGTTCTCACAAAGCTTACATCTGGCAGTGCTTGCCACCATATTAACAATAAAAGACCTTATGCCTTTCAGTCTGAAACCCTTTTATCCTACTGAAAAAGACTGAATCATTTTCAATCTATTCTGATTTTATGCATTAGGTACCAATATATTATAGTGGAAAGTAATGAGAAGCCTTTCCCATGCTGTATATGTATTTTCAATTCATTAATTGATGTTCTCACTTTAGTTATATCATGCCACACGCTTCTGCCTTTTTCCACCTTTTAGGTATTTTAAAATATTTGTCTTATATTTTATGTTCACTCTCAGAATTACTGATCTCCAGCATCAACATTCTAAACTTTTATTCCAAGAAGTGAGTTCATTAGCCATGCTTAAAAGAGATACAAAATTTGAATGAAAGTACAAGTCATTCAATGCTGATACTCAGGAGTATTACCACCAATACCAATTTTCTCAGATGGGTGCAGAATCAAATGCTCATCGTCTCCCCCGAACCAAAGAGAGAACATACCTTGATCATCATCATCACCGCCATCAGCATCCATAGCATTTTCATCTTCATCTTCATCATCATAATTGTAATTAGGATCATAAGTAAGATATTTAAGACAAATGTTTATAATAGTAGATACATGAGGATAAACTTCTTTAGGACACCTGTGTAATATAAAAATACAATCAATGTCAAATTACTTTGAACTACTAAAATATTCCTAAAAGATTTCATGTTGCATACTGTACTTTGGAGAGAGTAGCCAAGACATCAACATCAAGGCATCCATCTGAACTACAGAAATTTTAAAGGAAGGTCAGAAAGGGCAATGCCACTTTCTAACAGGATCTGCTAGATTGGAAGGTTGCAAAGGACTCAGATATGCCTTTGGATACCAATTTTTTCTCATCACAACTGGACACAAATATTATTAGAATACTTCCCACTTCTTGTGTGCACAAGTAGCAACAGCACAGTAGAAAGTTTGTAGAGTACAGACATAACACAGTGCTTAAGAGTTAAGTTACAAGATAGAGTTATAGGAACTGTTCCAGCTTAAAGCTTGCGAGAGTATTTTGTATGAAGGAGGCTGTCTCTTGACAGCTGACAACCAAATGACACACTATTAGATCTTAAGAAAGCCTGAAACAGGCACCCATGAATGACTTACCGCCTAACAAAAGATTCAAAGGCTTGAATGCAGTACTCTCGTAGTTCATCATCATCTACATTACAAAACTTTACAACCAAAGGAATTATTTTCTCAAGATACTCGCCTGGTAAGAGAAAAAAAATAGCTAAGTAATTACTCTCACCAAAAAAGTTCAAAGTAAAAGGTAATTTATGTATTTTTCTTACCTATTCTATGACCTGCTTGCCTACTGATAGCAGCAATACACTGTATATAGGTCCTAGTTGTTGACATGGAATCATTTTTAGACAGCTCTGTCAACAGATGTTCAATGAGGTCAACAAAAACCATATTGCCACAACTCATAACCAGGTGACCAAGAGCAATGATGGTTCTTTTCCTCACAGCAAGTCTTGGGCTGGTCAGCTGGGGGAGCAGACAGGTCAGAATTGAAGGATGGAAGTTAACAAGCAGTCCTCCTTGCCTTAAAACAGACAAAACACAAACTCAAAACCAATTGAATCTAGATAACTTTGTTCAAATACTGTAAAACAATCCTTCAAATATTCCCCAAACATCACAAAGATTCCAATCAAATCTTTAAATTTCTAGTTTTAGAACTTTTAAAAAGAATGAGTTTAAAATATACCCCCAAAGCAATAAACATTAAAATAACCTTAAAACTACAGTTCTCAGAAGCTTAAATAATAATTGATCTATCAACCAATTATCTTCAATACGTTCACTTATTTTTTTCTAAATTAAGTTTCATCTACACTTAGTATTACCATATTATTTCATGACTTTGAATAATTTAATTTTAACATTTGGAAAACTGAAGTTCAAGCTTTAAGGAGTATTTATGAGCATTCACTAGCATATCAAAGGAGGGATGTTTACCTGCTCAGCATATCAGCCATGATATCCAGTGCCTCCAGTTGAACAGACACATCTTCCTGCTTGGCTATAGCACTAGTGAGACGCCCTGTGATCTTTTTGCAAACATTAGCTGCTAATGCAGAACCTGCAAGTACAAAAAAAACCTCAGCATTTCTATAATATTAAAAAAATACAGCTTTTAACACCAGAGATTATGTTTGTGACTATGGAAAGCAACCCAATCTACATAAAGAAGCTTTTTCCACCCAACAAAACAAGCCTAAACAGCCACTCTGTTTGCTAATGTCATGTATACTCTGCACTAGAGCTGAAAAGACTATCTATGTACAAACACACTACGCAGAAGGTATACACAACAGAAGAACACTGCTTTTGGAAGGGCAAGCAACGGAATGTGAAAGCCACAACAAGGCTAGAGCAATAAGTGAAAGGACTATAGGTAAAAATGAAGGTATAAACTACATGCTAAGGAAAAGCACAGAAGTAGACAGAGCCACTTCTAACGGCAAAGAAAAGGCAAAACAAAATTATTTTGCACAAGAAGCTACTTAAAAAGTAAGTACCTGAAATACTACTGAAACATTTGAGAAAGGGGGGAAAATTTATATCCAAAGTATTTTAAAATACAAGTAAAAATGTCTTTATAGCAACTTCAGAGTTCCCCCTTCCTCCCATTGTCTAACATTGTTTCAAGTAACTATGAGAAGGAACTCATGTCATGGTAACGACTGCCCAGTGGTTAGTACTCATTTTCACCTGCATGAAATTCTTCAAGTCATGCTTTGCAAATTTCAAAGTGAAATTGATACCATTCCAATCTATGGTAAATCTAGTTTATATATATTATGGCTCATTCTTAACTACGACTAAAATGAAAATATAACAAGTGGACAGTCGAATGTGTTACCATGGAGGCTAAGAAAAAGAGACAACAATCTGTGTTTGAGTTGGGAGCAAGAAATAACATGTTGTTTATTTTTATATTAGGAATATTAATTACATTGAAAGACTTGCCTATATTTTTGAGCTTTACCTCCACCCAAAAATCTCCTTTTGTTTTGTGTAGGCAAACAAAAGAGTAAAAGCTTAAAACAACTTACTTAAAATTAGTTATTTATGTAAAGCTTATGCATCTCACTCCTGCTTGATAGAAGCAAGATTTACATGTCAATTTTCAAAAAGGATATTAAAATCAGAGCTTTTTTTTTTTAATTCAAGAGACCTCAGTCTCTAAAAATGTAATTTCCAAAGCCTTTTTAATCACTCTCTAGTCTTATTCATATCCTACACTATAATATCTGAAAAGCACTTGAGTAAAAAAGTAATGCTATAACTGATGAGCTGTTCAAGATTAGTGTCTCTTTTAGAGGAAAGACTGCCTGCATTTAAACCTGCAGGTAAGACTTTTACTAATTTAACAGGTAACTGTCAGAATCACAAGGTACTTCCCAAAACTATTTGTAGGAAGTGAGACAAGAAATCAGATGGTTAAAGAAAAATACAGGAGTTGTAATCAATTTTAAAGTGTATTATCAACCAAAGACTAAGATGAGATTTAGCTATTACTACAGCCTAGGCATGCTCCACCAGGCAATTATTAAAATAGAAGCTTTTACAACTTGTTATACTGAAGTTCATATTCTCTGAGTTTGTTTTCCACATAAATGCAATACTTCAATTAAAAAAAGGTTCTTAAACTAGTAAAATTTGGCAATAGAGTCAGAGAAGGAGAAACTGAAAGGGTATTTGCGCCATGTTTTTACCCTGAGACTTGTTCCAATGCTAAATTAACTGAATCCTCTTCCTTAAAACCCCCAACATTTTTATTTTTTTGAATTAGTAAATAATACAACTACATAAAGTCTTTAGTACAAAATGCCTTACCACTGGAAGCTGGGGGGAGTTCTCCAATCACAGTTTTAAGACCAATGCTTGAAATGTCACGTAACTGCTCTTTATCTGAAAGCATGTTTGTACAGAGGGTATCTACAATGGTCTCCACTTGATACTCCTTCACTTTACTCACCAGAGGTCCGAGGCTGTATGAACAAGAGAAGAGTGTTAAATTGGCAACAATATTATTTCAGTATTTTGCATTCAAGTCATAAACTTAAGGTTGGTTTTGGTAGCAACACAAAGCAGGATTTTAAAAACTGAAAACCTTCTCTGGTTGGACTGATAATTTGCCTCCATAAATCTAGTAACGAAATACTCGTTTAGTACATGTTTCTTATTTGGAGCTGGAAATTCATTTTGTAGTGCTGCTCTGCTTCAGTCTCAAAACCAGAGTCCCTCTTACTTCTCAGTTCACAACAAGATTTATAACAAAAATTAACCTGGCCAGAGCCATCAGTTTACATGCTTGACCATCAGCGCCTGTGTAATTCACAGACAAGTAAACAATATTCTTAGTTAATGCATCTTTATTCTATACAACATTTGAATTCAGTCATGGCTCCATGCAGTAAGACAAACCCAAAATACATCTTCCATCTCCAAACCTACTGTATGTACCCCACTGCTGCTATCCTTTTTTCCCACGTCCAAGAATTCACAGGGGCAAGAACTAATTATTATAAAAAACGCCCAGCAGAAGCAAGAGGCAGAAAGCAAGACATGCAAACAGGAGGAGGACATGGACAAGCAAGCCCTTGCACTCAAGCACTACGTGTGACTTACTGCACGACAGTAACCAGAATAAGGTTCAAAGTTTTGGCATCAGTGGTCTGTCGCCATGTCAGGCAAACCTGGAGTTTCTCTTTCGATGGCCACGCTCGCAACGCCTTACCTCCCATGAACTCAGAACAGTGCTTGCACTTGAGGCACAACACTTAGATTAACACCCAGGAATATGCAATTCCCAAGGCAATCACACCGAGCACTTCCCATGCCTTCCTTCAGAAACCATAACCTGCTTGGTTTCTTTCTCTCCTTACCCACCATACTCATGTGGTAAAACCTGCTGAAAATACATGAGGGGTGGCAGGGGGGCAGGGGAAGGGTGGGCGAGAGGCAGAAAAGGCAAAACATATTTGCCAAAACCAGGCACTCAAGTATCACAACTAACTCAATTTTGTTAATGCACAGAACTTGGAACTAATTTGAGATTAATCAAGCATCTGAAACTGATGCTTTATGATCACATCAATGCCACAAGTTCAGAAAGATTGCAGAGTATTTAATGGAGATTTACATATAACCTTAAAATAAATACACGAGAACAACTTTGGGGTTACATTTTTAGAAGATACAGCATACAGATAATCTCAAGAGAACTGTTAGTTGAGATACTGACTGGTACCTGATCAAAGGCATAAAAAAAGCCCTTTAAGTGCACAGAAATGAAGACGCAATGGATGGTTTCTCACTTGCTTCAGCAGCTCCTGCAGAAATGAACAGCTCTGACAGCGCCCCCTTAGAAGCAGTCAGACCACACGCCCTAACCTGACACTGCCCTTTCATTTACAGAAAGGGCATTGAACTGGATTCTTTAGATTCAATTAAACTATCTCTACAGCCACTAAACCCCTGAGAGTAGGGAGGGGTTTAGAGGGCCATATCCACAATCTAATGTCATTTTACTGCTTCAATTATGTTAAATTAATAATGCATAATTAAAATAATTTCTGAACACTAATACTGGTAAAGACTTTTCGCCTCTAACTGAAAAACTCCCAATAAATTTGTACACAAACATCCGCAAACACAGATTATTACCAATAATTATCTCTGAGACACAAATACATCAAGCCATCCCTGGCTGCAGTTGAAACATTTTCTCCAGTTGCTGAAAGAACTCACAGCTTTCTTCACAACTTGATTTGACTTTTCAGTCAAGCTTTTCCTTCACCATGATTCATTGACACATCTATACATAGAGTTTCTCTTCAAATACACACCACTGTCAGTCAGTGGCTACTCACAGCTCTGTTGCATGCATCTATTCTTGGTGCATCGTAAATTGTTTTGCAAGCAACAGAAGCACAAATCAACTCGAACAGAAACCTATGGAATTCCAAGGTACAATGACTCCATAGTAGCCCAGATAAATTAAATTCCCTGTGTATTTCAGTCAACAGACTACAGTATACAAGGTTAAAAACCCCTTGTTTTAAACCTGAACTGTTCAACAACCACTGAATTCTTTTGATTTAAATGTGCATATTTTTCAAATGCAACCTATGAGTAATTAAAATGATCACAGCAAAGGCCAGTCAATCAGCTAATAACTGGAAACACTTTTTTGCTAATGTTTTAAAGATGACCAAACCACTGAAATGATATCAACACACACTATAAATTACAGTTTATGGAAAGTATTACGCCATATTTTACCTGAATCAGGATCTTCAGACTTATTTATTCAACCTATTAGGTCAGCAAAGCAGACATAACAATTGTGAAGTAAATTTTACAAAATATTACCTCACATTTTTCTGGCCTTCAAAATCAGTAAATATCACTTATAGACCTTATTATTAGTCCCAGATTACAAACCAATCTTATCAGAAATTGAAAATAAACTATTACCTTCTTGTATCAAATCAGTTCTGACTACAAAGCTTTTGCACTTAAGCAGGTATTTTACACACTTGAAGGGCATTTTGGATAGTTTTAAGTGCTCTTTGATCTTTTCCCTTTCCCTAGCCGATAATTTGTGTCTAGACTGTCCCAAAGTAAAAAGCTCATTCAGTTGCCTATAGAAATAAACAGCAACACACTGTCTCCTTTAAGTTACACACTTTTGGAAATAAAGGTGTTCACAGCATATCTCCATATTAGGAAGCTGAACACCAACATACAATCAATTATAATCTCCAACTGGCATATTTTAATGCTATGGAATAAGCACATTTTTTTACAAGGAAGAATTAAAATTCACAAATTAAAAAAAACCCAAAACATTATTCAAATCACTAGTATAGCATGATGTGCAGCAGTGTATTACCAAAGCATACAAAAGGCTTTAAAGCTGCTGAACTGGATCAGCCACACAGCAGCCAATACATGCATCATCCTGTTCACACTAATGACTCAGACTCACAGCGTCAGGGAGAGCTCCCTATATTGAACTACTGCCCAGAGAAGTCATTCTGATAAATGCAGAGAAACTACAGTACCACAAGGGAGGAATCACTGAAAGTGCTTACTTTAATCCCACCTTTTTTTTCACCCTAGATAGATTTGGGTATGTTTGGCTTCTTACTGGTTTCAGGAAAGATTTCACAGTGTGAACCAAGAAAAATTTCTATGTGTAGGTTTAAATGGCAGAATATCATAGTGTTCAAAGTGTTCATAGTGTTCACCCTTAAACTGCAACACTGAACACAGGAAACAATTAATGTGCAATTTGGGCCAACAGAGCATTACCAAGATTATCAGCAATGAGGAACAAGCAATACCAACACAATACCTACGCTTAGACAAACCACACTGCTTGACTACGCCAGATGCACATAATCTTAATCAAGCCACAGGCAGTGTAACTACTGCTGCCGTAAGGTGCACAGGATACCATGATGGACTACACTTACAGCTATAAACTAAGAATATGCTGTAAGAATAGCATTTTCCACACTGGCTGACAGTGAAAGAGCCTATGACTATCACAGAAAACACAAACCATTCCTTCAAAAAAAATGGCGACAACAAAACACATTTAATATTTTACATGCAATTAAGAAAAACAAGGTAAACAACCTGCCATTACTGACACAGGTTTCACCTACTGCCTGCAGTAAGAAGCTTAACAAATGAAACTCAGTTCCCTTCTGTATGGTCAAAGATTAGAGCAGGCCAACTTTTACTTTAAGACTACTAATGCAGCTCATTTATTTTTATTTTTATTCAGAAATGAACTGGAAAATCATTTTGCAGAGTAGCTACCTAAATACTCATGAACCCAAAAACTGACTTCTGCTTTGTTTTTACATGGTTCATCCTGCCCCAAACCAACATAATGTAATTGAAAGGAGCAAGAACAATATCACCAGTGTGCTTTGTAGAGATACGAAGACAAAAGTTCATCGCCATTTTAACCAGTAGAGCTCTTCTTACTTAAGTGTGAAAGCAAGCAGTGGATAAGGCAAAACCAGGAACACTACTCACTTGTTGCTTCACTTGCCTAAAAACAAATACTGCTTTATGGTTGCTCCGAGTTGCTTCAAATCTGCTGTGTTCAGTGACCTCGAGAATCAAATCTTCAAAGAGTGACTCTTATGCAAGAGTTTTATTCAAAACATTTCCACTGATCTACCTGTAGAGGAAGTTCCCCTAACAAGATGCAACACTTCTACCTTCCTCAAGGAAAAATCTATCTCAAGCGCAGATTGAAAAAGTACATTGGGTTGTCTTAAATCCTCTTTCTATGAAAGAGCGAATTGATACTTTAATGGGTCATCAAGGGTCTGATGAAAGTTACTGCTGATAGTCTCTAAAGTTCACCACAGCATTTAAATTAAAAGAGATCTAAACATAGTTTATGCTTTCCTCAGCTGGAAGTGCCAAGAAATCCTTAACAGAAATACGCAAGAGCACAAAACATTTAAAATTAAAAAAAAAAAAACCAAGAAAAATATGCTGGCTGAAATTAACTTCCCAGTCAGTGTTGTAGTGGATGGAAGACTTCAGATCAGCTTGAACTGTCTTAAAACAACTACAGCTTAATAGTGTTCAGCCTCTCCCATCCTTCACCTCAACCAGTATTTCTACCAACAGGTAAACTGCAGGAGGAAAGCACTAAGGCAAAAGAAAACCAAATCCCTAAACCAGTCTGTAACAATACCAGGAAAAAAGCAGTGTGAGAAAAGGAACAAGGAGTAAAAGAAAAGCAAACACGAAGCAACAGCAGCATTAGGCTTAAAACTGTCATTAACTGTATTGTGAGTACAAGCTGCTTTAAGAAGAGAATACTCTAAAAGAGTGATGGGGTGGTTTTTTTTGTATTGAAAGCACAGCTGCAAGTGATTGAGACACAAACAAAAACCAAAACACCACAACTTGATGAGTTCCTAATGTACGCATGTCCACCTTCTACACAGATGTACACAATTAACCTAAAAACTTTTCCATGATGTTTCTTGTCCCGTTAAAGTAATTTTAACACTGTTCCTTAACATTATTTGGATTTCTCAAAAACATTCCAAACTTGAAAGAGATTCAGTCAAATTAGTTAAATCCAGGAGTTTTACCAATATATCAAAGTAAACTTTCAAAACTGAAGAACTGTTAATAAGAACAGGACATGCATACACACAGGAAGTCATCTATTTTCTCGTTCTCTTCCCTTTGCAATCTTTCTTTAATGTTTTAGTAAGCATTACTTGTACTTCAGATCTTAAATTCTAACACTGCCATTAAAGATCGTGATATATATGTCTGTGTGCATTAATCCAAACTTCAGGACGATTTTAGGATGTACATTAGAAATGACTACTCCATGCATGCTAAAATGTAACTTTTCCACAAAATGCTATTGCACACAAAGACAATTCTAAGCCTGAGCCAAGTTTCACAACAATATGCTCTTCTGATTGAGTACAAGCAATCTGTTTCGAAGCCATGAAACCATAAGGAAACTCAGACATTCCAGAAGTTTCAATTAAAAAGAAACAGGGTATTTTGTGTTGTTACGATAAGGAGGTCGGTAAGACACATTTTAACAACACTGCATCCCTGGTGACAGTAGGGGAAAAGTAGTGACAATTATAGTGCTAGTATACCTAATATTGCTATTATCTGGCTTGAAACTTGACATTCCTACACCAGTTTGTCTGTACAAGGTTTTGGTTACCGTAACTTACAACACTTCAGAAGCTGAAGCAAGTACTGCTTCTAAGTACATACGCAGAGGTACACACAGGCTTTTTGTGCTTTGCTAGTCTGACACAGCAAACTACAAAGAATAACAAGCTAGAAGAAACTTGGCTAGTCACAATGTGAAACTTCTCAAGCTCTTGTGTACCAAGTTTAATCCAAGTTTATGGCTTCAATCCATACTTGATGGAAAATATGTAGTGTATATGGAGTCTTAAAAAAAAACCCTGAGCTCACAAACAAGAAACATTCTTAGGAACACTATATGCCTCTTAAGAGAAGCCCTCTTATGCCTCTTAAGAGAAGCACACAAAAAGTCAGAATGGCCAAGAACAAAAAGTCGTAAGAAATGTAGCACTTCTTCAAAGGGAGCTCTGGAAAAGTCACATAAAAGAGGGCGGTGAAGCAACAGAAGTCTCTGAAACACAAGTAAATGCACCCCGATCCCATAAAACATTTACAGTTCCTGCAAAGGTTGTAAAACCATTAACACAGTATTCTGAACATTAGTGAAGAGCTAAGTTCCACATTCGATAACCGAGGCCGTATCTTTACCGTTTCATGTTTTCATGTCTGCTTGAAAACAACTCCAATACTACAATTCTTCCCCTGCACACTACCTAAGGTCTCACCATCAAGTATCAATGTGGGAACTACCACTGAATTATAACCTTTTTGTATCTATTTAGCAATCAAGTATTATCACCAAAGAACAAGTGTGTCACTCAAATACTTTCAGCAAGGACTGTATGTGCTATTTGGTGCCTGAAACCCCAAATATTAATCCCCAATGTCACCAAAACATAGTTTTTTACATTACAACAATTAAGGCAAGTAGTCTGCAAGAACAAGGGTTCCTTTGTGGACATCAATTTCAAAATTATTTTGTGTAGCAGTGGTCGTTTGAGTTTTCAAATGTGTTTTATATTTTTCAGTTTTACAAGTCTTTACATCATAGAAGAAAAATACCTACCATTTGACAGCTAAGTTTTGCACCTCACCATTTTTATCTTCCAGCAATTTCAAAATCATCTTCACCACCTTTCTTTCACTGTCATCATCCAGCTTGATAGAATCTTTCTGTAGTTCTGTCATCAAGTCATTAGTAGCCATAAACCTGACAAAAGATGTGAGATAATTATTGCTAAAGGGATACAGGTCATTCACAGAACTCAAGATTCAAGATTCTCAGTTTCTGAAATTTGTTATCAAACAAATCACATTTAACAATGAATTATTGTTGTCTGTTCTGTGACGCAAGAAGCATTTATAAAACAGAAAGCAAGAAAAACTGTATTTGAAAGTGACAATAACTTTGAGTTAGGTCACCACTTTCTCTTATGAGAACAGCTACATATTTTACTTCCAGCATTTAAATTACATTCCACATGATCTCCACAAAGAAAAACTGACACTTCAACAGATTTTAAACAGTCTTTTCGTAAGTTATGCTGATGTTGTAAAAAACAAGCTTTTTTTTAAACTTTATTTAAAAAAAAAGGATCTCTGCTCTGAGTTTATCTTAAAACAAGTTTAAGCAAGAAGAAAAATACAGTTTTTCAAACATTCTCCCATAAAATTCACAAAAGCTGAACTTTAATTAATGAAGGGAGAAATAAAAGTTAAGCTTATGTTCCATGTGTTTTTCATTTTCTTGCCTTGTACAGACTAGCTTGTTTACAGCCCAGACAACAGCTGATCACATTTATCCAGCGCACAATACCGGGTCCCACAGTAAAGAACAAAATTAATTCTTGAGAGATCAAGCAAATAAAATCATCTTTCATACCAATTAATTTACTATTTAATAACAGTCATATCCACCAGTAGAAGAACATACTGAAAAATCACTTTCCAAAAATATTGCCTTTATGCCTTCTGTTTCTTTTCCTTCTGAGGTCTGTTTCACAATCAATTTTTCTTTTCTAAGTGTCCTCTCTTCTCAGAAGCAGCAATACAGATGTATTAGTCAATTACAAATCCCATGGGCTTCAGTACTGACACCAACCCCCATTCAAAACTCCAAACAAGGGTTCGTAGTTAAACAGTTAAGGGTGACATTTGGACTTCAGGCACATCATCCTCAAGCAGACGTTACTTTAGCTCAGGTCATGCTTGGAAGGTTATCTCTGCAGCTTGACATGCCAGATACTGCTTTTTACTGAAAACGAAAGCCAAGACTCTGCATAATCTTAATACACATCACAAATGCCAGATGCCTAGCATCACATAATGGACCTCAACTTGTCCTGTCTTTTAATAATTCAGTCTAATGGTCTCAAGGTGTTTCTAAGATAAGACCTCACCCCTTTTTCACTCACTCCAACAGTCCCACTGAAGCAAGACCGCAGTCTGACAGGAACCAGATGCGCACAAAAACAGGCTGTGGATGCAAAGCATCAGCTTTTAAGCACAGTAATGAAAAAGGCTACTTGGCAAGTAAAGGTAACAGGACCTAATTTAAGAATACACACGGAGTCACACAGTACTAGAACACTCAAAAACTGTCTCCAAGTTACTGCTGTATTTACCTCCTTGTCTTAAAAACTGAATAGCCTCCTCTCACTTCCTTGGTCAGCAGTTCCTATTTCCTAGCCTTAGAAGTTCATGTCCACTCATCACCTACTTGCCAGTTCCTAAACTAAGCAGAGCATGCTCATCCTCAGTGCACCAGCAGCCTCTGCACTCAACTACAACACAGTTCTCCTGGTAGACTCTGTCACTGAAACATGCAAACCAACCCAAACACCACAATGGGGTGGGGAGACCAGGCAGCTTTAGTGTCAAGTAGCTGGTATTTAGAAACATAGTTTTAAGTAGTTTCAATGTGACTTTTAGTCTCAACTCCCCCTTCCCTGCACATCAAACTTTACCTGGTGCAAAGCAGGCAGCGCCTTAGCAGCTCCTCACACCCTGTACTCAGAGCAGTCATTCTCCTGCTGCAGTGAGGACACTCCTTCTCCCACAGCCAGACTGTAAACTGCCACCTTACCTGACTGCCCATTTGAGAACTTAAGCCCGAGCTTCCGTGTGGACAATACAACCGCAAGAATGTGCATCTTCCAAGAAGTACATATTTCAGCTCTGCATTGGACAGGTCAGTTTATCCAAAAAAAAGATTACATTTTACAGTAGACTGCTTACTTGAACAGCTGTTTTACACTCTGCTCCCTGATATCAACAAGATAACTACACTGTCCCTATTCAAACAGATGTGATCTAAGAATAAATGCACTTACAATTACTAGAACTGAATACTATTTTATCCATTATGCAAATACACAATACACATAAAGTTTCATAAAATGTTACTCCATAACAGCCAGTTGGTAAACGTCTATCATCACTGGTTTTTTATGGTTTGTAAAGTTAGATTTTAATCTGTTAAGACTTTTTTTTTTAATGTTCAAGAATTTCAAAATTGTTCAAAGCTACTAGAACAGGTAATTTCTGAAGTGTGCTCTACTAAATGAAGTACACAAGAAGTTTTAATTACACACAGCTGGGAGAAACAAGTGTTTGCCACAATTTCACTGGACAGGCATAACCTACCCATTCTATACAGAAAGTTTTTAACTCATAAAAATCAGTATTTATCACAAATCCACTGGAACTTATTGTAAGTCGTACTCCCCATAAGTACAAAATGGAAATTTCACTTAATCACAGAAACAAATTAGCATGAAAACAGTAAAAAATCTTGTAACATTTAGAGGAAAAATGTTTCAGTCTAGTTTCAGAATGATTTAAAGCAATCAGGCAATTTTAGTTTGTCTCTTTTTAGACTAATCAGTATTTTTTTTATTTCCAAAATTTCTAGTCTGTACTCTCCAGGCAATATAATGCTACTAAAATTTGAAAGAAATTGACACAAAAATCCCATATCAAATTTGTGTCCAGTGCTAAAACACTTTGTCAAAAACTAACCAGATTATTCAAAACCCAACTCTATATATCACCAACTCTGTTTTCCTTTAGATTTTAATATATTAAGAAGAGACTTGTTTGGATGTCATCTACTTTAGTCATAGACTAAATGCTGTGATGCTGCAGCAAAGCAACAAAACACAAGTGTATCTTATGCCTTTTCCGTGTCTGTATTGATATACTCTCATAGACACGTAAAGCCTTCAAACTTGAATTTCTGGTTGCACTCAGTACCAAATCAATGTAATTCTTTTTAACCTAATGCTTTGCCAGAGGTACTGTGTAAATGGATTATCTCTGCTGTTTTTTAACAGTTGACTTGTGTTATTCCATTTTCTGATATTTGCATTTTAACTGCTATTTATTTATTACAAAGCAAGAAAGCAGTCCAATGAAAAGTAGTGCTCCTGTGACAGATCCTGAACTCAAAATTAAATTCAAGTCTTGCCACCGTAAGACTTATCTGGATTTCTCTCTCTGGATGCACAGGGGCAGTACCAAACTACATGAGAAGCACAAAGACTGTCTAAAAGACGCAGTATACAGAAGGATGTGAGCTTAGGATCGCAGAATCATCTGGGTTGGAAGGGAGCTCTGCAGATCATCCAGTCCCTCTGCGAAGACAGGGTCTCCTAGAGCAGGTGACACAGGAACATGTCCAGGTGGGGTTTGAAAGTCTCCAGAGAGGGAGACTCCATGACCTCCCTGGGCAGCCTGTTCCAGGGCTCTGCCACCCTCAGCGTAACAAAGTTCTTCCTCATGTTGAGGTGAAACTTACTGTGGTTTAGTTTATTGCCATTCCTCTGAGTCCTGTCACTGGGCACCACTGAAAAGCGTCTGGCAGCATCCCCTTGGCACCCACATTTGAAATAACTATATGCATTAATGAGGTCCCCTCTCTTCTCTAGACTAAACACACCCAGCTCCCTTAGTCTCTCCTCATAAGGGGGTTGCTCCAGTCCCTTTATCATCGTGACCCTCCACTGCACCCTCTTGAGTCTGCCATGCTGGCTATCCCTTCCTGCTCCTATTTGAGGAATCATAAGATCCACGTTTTTTGAAGTAGAGAAAAGACGAGGGAGGTCACCTCACCCGACCTCTGCAGCTCAAGGCAGGGTCAGCGACAGCTAGTTGCTCAGGGCTTCGTCCCTTCGGCTTCTGAGCATCTGCGAGGTCAGGAATTCAGACCTCCACCCTTGCCTGTCCCCACGCGAGTCAGCAAACCTGGCGGCCGCTCGGCTTCTCCCGGCTGCTGGAGATCTCTACCCACGATGAGTGGAGGCCG
>VZSE01003882.1:84420-127977 GCA_013398275.1 Promerops cafer
CGCGTCCCGGCGTGCACCGCGCTCGCGCCCAGCCGGGGCCATTGGCGGTGCACGCCGGGACGTGTAGTTTGGAGTGTGGCGGGTGACCCCCATCGCGGTGGCTGCTGGGATGCGGAGCCTCGTTGTGGCGCGGAGGAGGCGGTGGCGACGCGGGCGTCCCTGAGGGAGAGCGGGCTGGGGCGGGGCTGGAAACGAGCCCTGCAGCCTGGGTGCCGTCCGGGTCGAAAGCCTTCAGCAGGGCTGGCGGTGCTCTGCAGCGCCCTGCGTGGCCATTACAAGCCCGCGACATAGCCTAATGTCACAGGGGCCGCAGCTCAGAGGCCCTCTCAGAGGTGTACAGTGGCTCTCGTCGTAGCTGAGCACGCTCAGAAAAATGTCAGATAAAAGCTGAAAGTACTGTGAAAAATAATGTGCTGTGAAAAATAATTTTCTTGGTAGATAAAGGCATGCTTCCATTGGTCGTGGTTTGCTGAAAGCAATTTGAAAATGTGAGTGCTTTCAGAGGCCTCAGAAGCCAAAGGACATTTCAGAGAATGGGGCTTTTTTCTGTACACCATTCATGTCAGTATCATTACTTTTCTGGGCCTAATTTATGATTTGTCTATACATAGATGATATGGAGCATTAGGAGAACTGGGGAAACAGTTGCACATTACATCTTCCTCAAGGTTCATATTAAAGTTCAAGGACATAAATAAATAGCCTTTATCCTCGGTTACATGTGTGTACATCAAAAGTCCTGAAGAAGTGGCTTTTGATCCCATTATTAAAAATAAAGACTTGAACTATAAAGAAAATTTCTTCAGGCGTTTATTACTGCAGCTTGCAGGCAGCCTTGCACAGCAGCAAATGGAAAAAGTGCTCTTTACTCAGTTGGTAAACTGTGTCACCACCGTGGCCTGTCAGCCAGCCCCGGTGTACTGATGGCTGCCTCAGAAGATGCTCATGCTGTTAATTTTCTGGCGGCTGTGCTGGACAGAGACCTTAATATGTACTGGTGTCCTTCCCCAGAGCAGCTCGGCGGGAAGTTAGAAATGCACAGCAAGATGAGGGACAGCGAAAGGAAGAGGTGGGCAGTGCGATGTTGTGTTAGTGACACTGCAGTCGGGGGTGGTGTAGGGATGGAGTAATGAAGGTAGAGTAGTCAGGAGTGAAAGTGACCGGAGGAGAAACAGAAACATCGGTGTGGGCGGAGAACTGCAGTGAGGGGAAGCATTCAAAAGTAGAGCTGGCCCAGTGCTGACTGATTTTCAAATAGGCCATTCACTCATTTGAATTTGCAATACTTAATTTAGTGGTTACCTTTTAGAGAGGGAAATTATTTACTTCATTTTGCTTGAATGCCTGTGTTGGATATTTAATGAAGCCAGCTGGAACAATACAGATGAAGATAGACTCAATCTTGACTTGGTTGTGACAGCTGAAAATGGTTTGTGATGATATTTTACACACACAGGAAAACTGTGTAGCTCCTCTTTGAAGTACTGAGGCATGAAATGTTGAAGTACAAATGTCTGACATTTGCCACACTGATTCATATTTTGCCATGGCAAGGTTAGCACTATTCTAAAACGTTTTGGTGACTGACTTTTGAGCATCTTACAACTTGTTTGTGGGACATTAGTGTTCCACAGTTGTCACATAGTGCAGGAAAAGAATGTTCTAACCTGGTCTTTATTTCCATTCACTATAGATCGTCTGTTCCAAAAACATTCTGCCCCCGTGGTTACTATGATGCATTAAACTGCAGAAGCATGCTAAATCCAGCCAGACAAAAGAAAATCCTTCATGGCACTTAGGGTTGCTTTGTTCATTGCTCTCATAGAGTAAAGCATTGCCAGTGGTCCCTGTGAACTACTGTTGGGATTTACCTTTTTAAATTCTTACTATTTTCAATTAAACACTAAACCAAGTTATTTCCCTCTTTGGGAATCCTATATCTGCCTACTTATAATAAGAGAGTGTATGAGAGGAAAAAAAATCAGAACAATTCTGCTCTGGTCTGCTAGACAACCTTGAACACTTTTAAAACTTTTCTTAAATCCTCTGACATCATCCCTCCCTTGCTAGTTCCCATACCACAGTCGCCTTATCCTGCCACTGCTCAAACCCAATTACTACCAGAAACACAGGCCATCGCAGAGGAAGAAAATATTTTTTTGTTCAAGTACATTTATTACGATTGGGATTCAGCTATAGGAGACGTAATGTTCCAAAGGAACTTAAACACAGAGAGAGACTAATTGAGTTGAGATATTTTCCAGCTGATAGCAAACAACTTCACAGAAGGAGTGGCACTCCTGCTCTGTTCCCTGTAGACATGCATATTAGATGCTCTTCAGTTCATTCACAAAGATAGCTGAAAGCTTAATTAAATGCTGGAACCTGAAAGGATTTATCTTGCTTTCCACTTGCAAATACATTCCCCAAATGTTGAAGAAAAGGGAGTTAGAGATGCATTCGCAGCCCTAGGATTTGAGCCCTCCCCATTTTGCAGTTTCGCTGCACGTGGGAGCTGTGAGGCCACTGATGGACAGGGTATCAGGAATGTGCTTCATCTCAGTCTCAATCCCAGTGTGGAAAGAGTTACACCACACAGCTGTACTCAGCTTAAAGGGAATCCTTTTGGGTGACAAGTTAAAAGCTGGTTATCATTTTTTACAGCTGGTTTTGGGGGAATAAAAGGAAAATTGCTGCTCTAATTCAAAAGCTGCTCGCTGCTGCGAGCAGATATTTGAACCAGAGAACCTTACAGTTGTGGTTTATCACTTAGATACATGGCTGACTTTGAACATATGAACTCTGAATTTTCACAGAGATGCCTGGAAAGAGAGTTTTACAAATTTATTGACTGGTTTTAGTAGCAAACCACAGATGGTTTCAAAGAAGTGATCTAGATTTAAATATGAAAGAAATAAAAAGGAGTGGTATGGCAGTATTTAACTTAAGGCAAACAGTACTTTTTAAAAGTAGCATAACCTACACCAGAATGGTCTCATAGGTAAATGTGTGTTCCAAGACATTAAGGTTATTGTTGTATTGCACTGTATAAACTGTCATGTTCCAAGACATGAAGGTGAGTTAAGTGTAGAACTTTGATCTTGGCTTTGGAATCGTAATCCTAACTATACTATACTGTGCCAAAGGTGGGTCTTTTTTCCCCCCTTACTTTCTTTTTTCCTTATTTTTCAAGTTAGATGGCATTTCATAACAAATGATAGCAATTTCCAAAGTAAGACACATTTAGAACTAAATAAATCTTTGGCTGCCTTTAACCTCATAAGCCAAAGTTTTAGTTAAGGTTTTCTTTCTTCCTAAAACAGAAAATTTGTTGATGTGCAAGTAAGAATCTCAAAGCATCTTTCCAAATGGTGCTGCTCTGCTAATATTCACTTAAGATTGTTTCATTTCTGGACAGTTGAAGGTACTGTTGGCTTCATTTAGGAGATATTTCTACACACTTACCAAGAAGAATAAACAATATCTTCATCCATGAACTGCCTTCCTAACCCAGATAATCCACTTCTGAAAAGCAAAGCAAAGCAAAACAAAACAAAGTGTTTGAGTATCTGATTCCATCAGCTTTAAAAAGAGAAAGATAGGAAAACAGTGCTGAAAAGAATGTATTCATCTGGCTAAGTAATGGACTGAAACAACTGTCACATGAGCTCAAATTGTCTCTCTAAAAGAACGGAGTTCCAATAGCACCCTCATCATAAGATTAAGTTTCAGGAAACGTAATATCTTAAAGGGAAAAAACATAACAGTGTTTTAATTAAAACTTTAAAAAAATTTTAAAACCTCTACAATAATGCTAGAAGAAATTTCCCTTCTTTTTGCTTACACTGAACAGCTTTTTGCAGCATCTGTGGTCATTTTCAAATACATTCCACAACTACCCAAAAATAAAAAAGATCAATCTTTCAAATGAAATCTGATTTGAAAAATGACACAGAAATTTAGATTAAAATATTTTTATCATTGTATTATTTTCATGTCAAATGAACTTGGTTTACAGAGCAAAAGGGTTTTTTCTCCCTCAGTAACTCTCCTGAAAATCAGTCCAGATTGTTTGTCTTTTTGCTTGACCATTTGCATTTTCATGCCTTGTCACAACTTGAAATTTATAATTCCTTCAGAGCCAATTGTGTTTCCCTTTATGTCAGCATATCCAGATTTCTTCATATAATGATCTCAGCAATGCTTGTACTTGAGACACTTGTCTTCAATAAACTTAAAAGCACTTGTTTAATTGGAACTTCTGTTATGGAAAAATACTCTCTGTATTTCAGAAGTTGTAAAAATACCAATTAAGTGTTTGCACTATTTAGGCTTTTTAGAACCAGAGGCAGCTGTGCTATGGATTTTCTTTATTCTGGATCCCACATTTCAGGAAAGCCTTGACCATACCAGTAATTTAGAGATTTCAATGTTAGTACATTGGCTAACTACAATATGAGTCAATGTTTATCAAAGTGGACATAAGGGCTAATCTGTTTCATTTCCTGACACAACAACTGAAATGTGTTTATTCTTGCCTTAGGAACGCTTCACTCCAGGCCACAGAATGTGCTATCTCCCGCACTTATGAGACTCAGTAAGTGCAAAGTTGAAAAAATACAAATACAATTATTCTGCCATGCATCAGTGTGAACAGAGAGGGCTAAAATTAAATTGGAATTAATGAATCGAGGGAATGGAGTGTAACTTTGCAGAGTCTGACTTCTTGGAGCAAAATTGACTCATTTGCAGGATCGTCCAAGGTAAAGTGACCCAGTGAGTACTCTTGGAGCAGGTGATGCCTGTTGTCAGTTTACCATCACTTGAACAAGAAACACACTGCACTGCCTGTCAAGATGTGTCCCTGTTGGCTGCCACAAACTGACTCATGTTTTGGTCTTTTCCATACTCTGTGAATGTTCTGCTTTATTAGTCTTTAACTCATATGTTGAAGCTGAATGGCTTTTAATATATGACGTATGCTTTTCTTTTAAATTTGCTATTTGAGAAATAAATTCGTAGTAATTACTCAATATACACTGTCATCCACATTCTCAGACTAGATCCTAAAAATATCCCCTGGCTTCCATATGCTTTGCAGGAGACACTTCTCCAGGCATCCCTATGTAATTGCAGTTTTTAGACCTGACATGTAATACCTGTAGTGCTCAGGTCCTGAGCAGGAACATGCTTGCTGGTCTTTATTAGACACTCTTCTGGGACTGAGAACTCTACGTTCAATCAGCTCAAAAGTTCTTTTATTTTTTATTTTAGATTTTTTTTTTAGTGAAGTATTTTTGACACACAGTAAGCATTTATTGTGCACAAAATCTTGTCAGAGGAGTACTAAGTTCAAGTACTGATTAAAGCCTGTCTGTTTATTTTCCTCTTGTTACTTAGTTTTGCAAGGAGAACAAGGGTAACAGTACCGTGCAGGAACAGACTAGAAAGCTGCAGTAATATTGCTTTCACTGTTTGCACTGGCAGAACTGCCATTTCTCCCTTCAAAAATCTTTTAAGTGCTTTGAATTGAAACCTTCCAAAGGTCAGAAGTCAAGATCCAACCCCCAGAACTTATGAATCTGCTAATATGTGAGAAAGCTCCAGTAACTCATCTGCATTAAAGTTTTACCTAGACTTAGCTAACTCATTGCTCATTTATGCCAAGACCTTTTTTCCACTTTCCCCAGGAGGCAGGACTGCTGAAGGGGCTGGGGTCTCTGGGGTCTTTCAATTTTCTGGCTGTCTTGCATGGAGGTGGTGGCACCAAATTCGGGATGACCAACAACTAGTCTCTTCAGCTCAGCACTGAAGGTCTTTGTGGGTGTCAACTACCATTTGAACAGAAAAAGGAATCAATTTATATTGCAGAAAAGTCTCACCATAATCTGTTGAACTCTGGGGCTTGGAGTCTTTCAAGATGATTTTGTTCATTTGTATAAATCATTAACCACATGTTAGCTAAAATTAGTTAACACAGTCATAAGTGTGAAAGTTGTTTAAATGCATATATTATTAGCCTATTCATATAATTCTAGGATTAGTAACCTAGATAGCAAGATATAGTCTAAGTTTAGGAGATCTATGCTATGGCATATGTTTGAACATGTCAGAGCCACCATTAGAATTTTTAAACCCTCTGGCTTTGTAAAATTTATCTTACTAATAAATATGTATTAAATTGAGGACTGCCAAGTATTGGTGGCTTATTTGTGAATTTATGTATCTGAGATGCAAATATGAAACAAAGTATCAAAAGCAGCAAGAATAAAAGTGAAGAATCTCATATATCTCATGTGCATTATTCAAGCAAGAGGAGGTTCCCAAACAAAAACATCTACAATTAGTTATAATACTTTTGAAATCATTACATGCCAGGAAGAAAAACATATATCATTTTTTAACAATCAAATTTAAACAACATGTTTAAATTTCAAAACAGTCTCAAGAAATGCCTTCCAATATTTTGTTATCTCTTGGGGGGTCAATGGTGCCAGTAGTTCTCACTGAGAGATCTGGTATTTTTTAATAACTTCCATCACAAAAGTCAACCCACATGCTACAGTCTGATGCAGAGAAATGTTATTTCCAAAACAAAAATAGTTCTCCAAAACTTCTTAGTCTTTTCATTCATTGGAAATTGAGTCATATTACTTATGTTAGAAACTGCTCCTGCCTGTCACAGTCAAGGTGACTTACATGATTTCTAATTTTTTACCACTTTTGGGGTACTGGCAGTGTAAGTATGTCATTTTATCTCTGTATTTAGCTATAATGGTACTAGGCCTCAGCTTTGTTCTGTTATCATCTTGTAGAGGCCAAAATTAGTAATTTTCCTAAGATTTTTGCATTACTAGCCAGTGCTTCAGAGAGACTGGAACAAGTATATTGTAGAAGCAATGTCATTTGGAAGGATGAGATACAGAGAGACAATTGTCTGCTCACATATTGCAAGATGAAGATGATTTTGTCTCCCAATGATTTGTAAGAATGTCCATTCCTACAGCGTTTCTGGAGGCAGTGCTTTTTGTAACAATAGAAATAAATAAGCTTTTTTCTTTGTTTTCCCTTACCTGATGTCATCATTTATGCCAGCATGTAGTCAGTGGGAAAAAAACTGCTCTGATGGCATTGTGCAGTCACTTTGCCCTGCTGTGAATAGTGACACCCTGTGCAGCTGTGATGGGCATGGATGGAAGGAAGGTGCAGTTTTGCAGCCTTATCTTCCATCAGGAGGTCATCAAAGAGTGCTGCCAGATAGAACTACTGTCAGACCAGTGGAGAGCTGTCCCTCAGCTCTCTCTTGGAACCTATGCTGCCAAGGTCCAGAGAAGCAGATGGAAAAGCCCCTACTGTATTCTGCCAGTCTTTTGTGTGGCCAAGTTTTCTTCTTTTGAGATACAGGTTTATTCCACCAATAAACCACATAAGCTCATTGTTCTCAGGTCCTTGATGTGTTGCTTTCATTCTTGTCCACTCTGCTTTTCTACATGGTGTTAGCAGGGTCATTCTGAGAACCCATCAAAGGCTGAGAACAGTGTGAGATTTGTATTATGTTAAATTTACACAGCATGAGCAGCTGGGGCTGAAAGAGAATTTGCATTACCCCTCAGCAGTGTATAGTCTGAGGCATCTAGCTGAGAAGCTATGATACGATTCTGAAGGAATAGTTTTTACATGCTTCAAGGTCAGCTTGTAAATACAGATATTTTATTTCAGTTGAAAGATCTCATTTTAGTCAATGTTCAAGAGCAAGACATTACTAGAAGAATACTTACAGGAGTCATTTTTTTTTCTGTTCGGAGCTATTTGTCCACAACGGATGCAAAGGGTTTTTTGTTTCAAGAAGCCAACTCTGAAATTATATTTCCTTGAGATGATTCATTTGGTGGTGCAGTAGTGCCCCTGCAAGGCAGTCAGAGGAGGTTGGCAGTGGTCCATGGTATTTCAAGCTTCAGTGAATCGTGGAACATGGTTGGCTTGTGTGAGCCATCTTGGTTGATTCAAGGCTGGTTTGAATATAACGAAGCACTTAAGCACATTGCTGAATTTTAAACCAGAGTGGTGTCTAATGTCTTCACACCTGCTTACGCACTGTTTTGGGAAAAAGATGTTACTGTGTATTGCAGGTGTATCAAGCAGGGAGAAAATCTTCATCCCTATGTAAAGTCTGAGGCTCGGGTCCTCCTTTAGTTCCTGTATTTAATTCATGTGCTTCAGACATCAGGGGAAAAAAAATAGATTTTGTAATTTCTTTAATGAGTCCCCAGCTTGTCAAAGTTCTTAGCTCAAGTTAGCACTTTACAACATGAATCCCATTTGCAGCATCAAGCTGGATAAAACCCTGACACATCTGCAAAACCAAGTGAAGTCTGAGAGAGCAAAAACATTTCCGGAACTGTGGAAAGTAATCGAAGGCAGCATTAAATCTACTTGATTCTCTTTCATTAGCAACCACCTGGGTGTCCAGATAGGTAATTCAGAACAAATGTTCCTTTGAGTGATTAGAAACAACTGGAATGAAAATCCATTTTCACATCAATTGCCAAACACTGAACAAAGGAGCAAATATGATGCTGAACCATGTTCTAATCTGTGGGGGATGTAGAAGTCCATCCATCCATCCATCTGTCTGTCTATCTATCTGTCTATCTATCTGTCTATCTATCTATCTATCTATCTATCTATTGCTTTGAAGATAAAGCACTGGGTCATGTATGATCCACTGTGGGAAGACAGAAGGAAAAAGACCTACATGTCATAATTATTTCTGCATTTCCCACCAACTAAAACATCTCCTATAAAATTGTCCTGTTTGAGGTTTCTGCCTTAAGATAACTTTTGCACCTTTTGTTTAAAGATTAAATTGTATGTGTCGAAAAGAAACAGCCATTTGGGGTCAAATATGTTATCAAATGACACTATTTATTTATTTGTGCAGCTAGGGCTACTGAATTAGGAAATCTTGCTCTTTATTTTGAGCTTTGCTGTGGATCTTCATCATAAAATATCTTTTTTGAGACAATGAAACTAAGGCTCTCAGTTTTATAGCAGGAAATAGAAGAAAAAAAGACATAATTTCTTTCTGGATTTCTCTACAGTAATATATCTGTATTATTAATACTTCAGTCATAAGTAATTCTATACTCATCCAAAAACAACTCAGGTACCCCAAAAAGTTATAGATTTTTATTATTAATTACTTGATTCTTTCACTGTCATCTCTGATAAGTACTTTCCTCCATGTCATCCTAACACCTTTGAATGACATTATTGTCAAAGTAATCTTTATGCTAAGCACCAATTCAGCATCCTTCTTGATGTGTGCAGGATATGGCATAAGAGCAATAAGAAAGTAAGAGCCGTGTCTGCTTCTTAAAAACTAAGCTTTATGTATGGAGATGTTCCCAACATACAGTCTTTTAACATTTTTGCAGAAATCTTATAATGTGGTTACTCCTAATGTAAAATAATATTCCTCCAGAAAAGTTATTTGATGACAGCTATAGTTCTTTATCTTTGTTCAGGTCTTTGTACAGTTATTCTAGAATAACTTCTTTATGTACACAAGCTCAGTAACAATCAGCATTAGTAAACTAGAGTTATCTACATTCACTGTTTTTAATACAAAAAAGCTGAATAGTCAGAGCACTTGACAAAGAAACAGAGGAGTAATGGCTGAAAGTACACCACTGTTTTTAACAAACTGGTATGAATTGCTCAATCCCTCCATGTTGCCCCCTAAATGTTGCTTTTTCTTCTGACAAGGTCATTTACTCACGCTGCCTCTTTTGGCACTTACAGTTTGTGGCCTATCGAGTCAAGTAAACCCCAGGTTTTCATCCTTTTTCCCATCAGGGATTAAAATTTCTATGTAAACAGAATCAGGTGATGATACAAAACGGAAGCTAGTAATTCAATTTTATATGCTCTTAGATCTTGTAGTGTTGGTATACATTCATAGTTACTTCCAACTGAAATCTATCTCATGCTTATTTATTTTGTTTACCAACAGTTCCCAGGACAAACTAGTGTAAGAGGTTTAAAACGTATTTACCGTGTCCCATCTTAAGAGTTATCATAATTTATGCTCAGTATAAATGCCTAAAGAACAAGACTGTATTTCTAGGAATTGGAGCAAAATAGGGCTTCAGCAAAAAAATATTCTTTGGCTGGGTTTTCAAGTGGTATAAGATTGTCCAGGGTTTTAGCAGTGATTAAGGAATGCAAATGAAGTGCAAAATAAATGCATGTTGTCCTGAGTGCTGAATGATATCAAGAACTAATGGAGCAATCAGCCCCTTTTATCCAAAGAGTCATTTTACAGTAGAGGGAGAAAAATGTGGTAATCACAACCTATAATGTGATGATGGAAGATGCGGTGAGAGTGATATTCCATTAAAGTTCATATTACATTTTTCACTAAAGATCAACAAGTTCAACAGTAGCTAAAGTCAGATTTCTATAGGCAGTTATTGTTTCAGCTGTCATTACCTCTTCATTACTTGCCATCAATGAAAGTTTTCAAGCAGCAGATCCAGTCTTTGGCTTAGCTGTGCTCAACTGATGCACCAAAACACACTCAGAAAGGGAATACTGCAAGAATATTTGATACACAGTGACTTAAACATGAGGAAGAATTAAAGGAAATAATAAAAACAGTGTGCACTAAATCACAAAAAGGAAATAGTTTCTTTTTGCTAATAGGGCTACATAAAAGTAAAAACAAAGCAGCAGACGGGCTTCAGGTCCAATTGATGCTGACAGAATTAAGGTTCCTGATATTTAAGATTGAGTCACACTGTGTGGCAGTCGTGGCAGATTTTCTTTTGGCTATAAAAAAACCCTTGTGATTCCAATAATAAAAACAGTTTCACTCAAATGCTGCAGCTTAATTCTTTTCCCTTCAAACCAAACCCAAGGAGCTGATGGCACAGAAGATATGGGAATTATATATCACATCAGTGCAGAATGATCTAATTTGCTCTGATGCAAAAGTCCTAAAGAAATATGCTGCTGAGGCGATCCAGTCAGGCAGGGTTTCTTCTTTTCCTGTTCTAGTTTAGAAAGCAAAAAAATTATCTGAAAATTAAAGCTATGCCCTCCAGAGAGCTACCTTATCACAGAATCAGTCACACATGAAATGCATAAATCTTTCAGAGAAAATAGACATCAAATCTAACCTGGTGGTGTTATCTTCATTTCAGAGCTTCAGTAATGATATTTCAGAGAAATTTATAATGAACCCACAAAAAGAAAGAAGTCTGGAAAATTCACTTTCATTTCATACATGAATTAAAACAGCAGCTCCCAGACTGAGATCGTTCTGTCTAATCATAGTAAGCAAACCTACGCCTAAAGAACTGTCAAAAAAATCTTGCTAACATAAGTAGAGTGTACCAGAATGTCTTCAGAGTTTATTTAGCCAAATGCAAAGGTACTGAAGTGTGATGTCTTTTTCTGCTACTAATAATACAACCAAGTATGAAGATCTAGAAGGCTCAGTGTGCTCACAGTTGTTCTCTTTTGTATCTAGGGTGGCAATTCAAATCCTGAAATAAGTGAAGACAGTGAATTCTGTTGCCACATCTGCTCTAAGGGAATTGGTCACAGTTCCTGGTAAACTGGTATTAATCACATACAAAATGTCTCATGATAAATTGTTGCCCTCTTAATCCTCAGAGAAAGCAATAATATAGACTGAAGTAGGCAGGAAGAACAAACTTCTCACTAGTTCTGTAGGTTGTTCCCCTTTGGGCAACAGATTTACATTGAGGAATTGAGCCAGGAACAGCAAAAGAAATCTTGTAATGATTCCCACCTACATATTCTAGTACCAGCCTTATGCTTAGCCAAACTTGGTCAATTTTGTTTCAAAATTCTTCATGAAAGGCATTTTCAGGTCTACATAGAACCACTAAATGATAGCTAGAAAAATAACCAACAGCAACTAAGGAAGTTAAAGCAACTTTTTTTTTCCACTGAGGAAACTACATTTCAGATTTGCATTCTACTCATTCTCTCTCAGTAGTAATTTATTCTTTAGTCTTGTGCAACAGGTCATTAACCTGCTTAACAACCCTAAATCTAGATGTTTTCCCTTTAGAGAAATGTAGTGAAAATACCAAATCTTTCTTCCACTTCCTTTTCTTTGATAGTTTACAGGAATGCATGAACTGGGATTTTTCTTTCACAGTGGCAAACAGTACTTTAGCTGTTAACTATGTGGGATCTAGATTCGGGACCGTAAGTCTGTGTACAGTCTTTTTATCTGCTGAGGCTGATTATATTCAGATTAATATTATCTAATGACTGTTACCACTGGTAGGATGTTTCAAGGATATTTCCACTTCTACCACCATTTGACAGTAGGCAGAAGGTATCACTGCAAAGTTATTTGGTCATCTTGATCTTTTATTTTCCTAATCAGAAACAAGATGAAAATCCTTGAGAGTATAATTTAAATTTTTCATCCACATCTCCCATATTTTACCTGCACCAAAAGCCACATGGCTGTTTAAAACACAAATCATGTGAAGAAAGCAGAAGCCAGAGCTATTCCTGAAAGCAGAGTGACAGTTCAAACCCCCTCCTGGGTTTTGCCTCTCTCTCATTGGAATTGGTGGACAGAAGTTGCTATTCTAAAGTTATGTTTAGATTTCCTATGTTTCCTTTGATGTGTTCAGTCTTGTTCTCACCCATATTGATGTTCTTTTCCAATGCATAACCTGGAGGCAAAGGCCAAAACCTCTCTAGCTTAGAAGCAAATGTATTACTTGTTTTTCTTGAAGGATTATAAAACCCCATCATCTCTCTGCCAGAGATGTTCACTGAGAGAGACGCCAGCCAATATGTTGTTCCAGGATTAATTAAAGAGTTTGTCTGCCAGACATTCTTTAAGTCTGCTATTTCTCGTTTTATTTTTACTTTTTGGCATGTAATAGTATTTTCATACTTATTAAATCCTGACTGATAATTACATGCAAAAGAGCAATTAGCAGCAGACAATTTAGTGGCAAAGAATTTATAATTTGAACTGTTTACCATTCAGAGATAACTAAAAGTGATATCAACTGCATCAAATGAAACTTCATCAGTGATACTGTTCCAGTGGAGGTTCCACCTGGGGTGCTCTGTATTTCTTCAGTCTATCTTTGCATTAAGCATGAAATCAAACCTGTGAGTAGACAGTTACTGGAATATCCTCCAGTATATCAGGTGTTTCCTAAAATCAAAACCTCATTTCATTGTTCAGCACTGAGTGTGTTGAGGGACCTGTCCATGTGTTGCCTCCTGTTCCTATTAGAAAGCCCAAGTGTCACGAGTTAGCATAAATGAAATTTCTAAGTCAAAGAATCCCTGACTGAGTGATTGAGATCTACAGAGGTTTTCTCTGCTTGTTTTCTATACTTATTTTAATAGAAGCTTTACTTTTCTGTCTGTGGGAGCATTCTGTGTTCCAAAAATAACAATGCCATTTCAAGCACAATCACTAGGCCAGCAAATGCAAAACCCCTGTCAATCAGTTAATATCTGAAAAAAGGAAACGATTTGATGATTAATAAAAAAAGCTCATTCTGAATGAGACGTTGAGGGCAAGGATTTGAACACCTCTCTGATCATGAGCTAGACAGGAACCAAAATGTCTCACCATTTTGACAGCCCTTTGAGTTTGAAGTGTTTCAGTCTATTTATGTATGGGCAAGAATATGCACAGGCATTACCAGTTTTATAGGAATAATTATCAACTTTCTCTGGTTCTTCTGATGCATGTCAGAGAAAAGATTTGAAAATTGTGCTAGAAAACCAAAAAGAAGGAGAATGTCTAAAAAAGACACCTCCTGCTCTCAGACTTTGAGGCTTGATTTCTTTCTAGTATTTGCATGCTTTAGTCTGTTGCTCTTTTTCCTGCACTCCAATATATACTGCAGTTATCCAAGATTGCTTCTCCTGTGTAAACCTTGCTTTCAATTGTCACTTTTTATGGTCAGCCATCCCATTAGAAACTGCATAGAAAACTCAGTACATTTATGATTCATCATCTCAAAGGAATTTGGTACCAGTTTATTAAATAATACTAAGAAATAAAAAGCTGAGATAAGGACCCAAGTTCATGGATCCCTTTAAGATGGGCAGGGAGCAGAGTATAGTTGTCCCAGTTTTAGTGCCCTTGCACCTCTAAAAAGCCATTGTGATGGGTTGTCCCTGGCTGGATGCTAGGTGCCCACTCTATCACGCCCCTTCTCAGCTGGGCAGGGGAGAGAAAATGTTGGGAAAGTCTGTCTGGTTGAGATGAGAACAGGGAGAGATCACTCACCAATTACTGTGACAGGCGATACAGACTAAACTTGAAGACATCAGTCTAATTTGTTACCAATCAAATTCAAGTAGGATAATGATAAATAAAACCTAATCTTAAAATACCTTCCACCCCTCCCTTTTTGCCAGACTCAAGTTTACTCACACATTTTCTATTCCTCCCTTGAAGCAGCACAGCAGGAAGGGGAATGGGGGCTGTGGTCAGTTCACCACACACTGTCTCTGCTGCTGCTTTCTTCTCAGGGGCAGAAGACCTTACACTCTTCCCCTGCTCCACTGTGGGTCCTTCCCATGTGAGACAGTCTTCCACAAGCTTCTCCAGTGTGAGTCCTTCCCACAGGCTGCAGTTCGTCACAAATGGCTCAAGCATGGGTCCCTTCCATGGGGTTGTCTTTCACAAACAGACTGCTCCAGCACTGGTCTCCCATAGGAGTACAAGACCTGCCAGCAAGCTTCTCTCCATGGGGCCACAGGTCCTGCCAGGACCCCGCTCCAGTATGGGCTTCCCACAGGGTTACAGCCTCCTTCCAGCATCCCCCTGCTCTGGCATGGAGTCCCACATGGGCTGCAGGTGGATCTCTGCATCCCTGTGGACCTCCATGGGCTGCAGGGGCACAGCCTGTCTTACCGTAGTCTGCCCTACGAGTTGCAAAGGAATCTCTGCTCCAGCACCTGTAGCACCTCCTGCCCCTACTGCACTAACCTTGGTGTCTGCAGAGCTGTTGCTCTCACGTACTCTCACTCCTCTCTTCCAGCTGCATCTGTGCAGGTTTTTTCCCCCCTTCCTAAAGCTGTTATCCCAGAGGCACTTGCCACTGTCACTGATGGGCTCAGCCTTGACCAGTGGAGGGTCCATCCTGGAGCTGTCTGGCATTGTCTGTCAGACATGGTGGCAGCTTCTCACAGAAGTCACCCCTGTAGCCCCTCGGCTACCAAAACCTTGCCACACAAACCCAATACAGTCATGTAGATCTTAGCTCTCTGTGTTGACCTGGAGACTTGCGGTGGCACAGCGCCCTTTCAAATACAAGTTTAAGGCTCATACAAAAGGGAGTATGCTATCTACTGGTGAATGTTTCCTTCCTGATTCACCTACTATGTGTTTCCAACCAAGTACTGACCTAATCAAAACTCATTTAGCTTATGAGATGTGACTGCAGACTGGCAGGTATGATTTGGAATATTTCAGAACTCAGCAGAAGAAAACATATTCCACTTCATATTGCAAACATCCAACCCTGAGCATGCATTTTGATTCATTATGAAAAAGCACATTGATGGAAAGCAGAGAGGATCAGTTTTGAGGCTGTGTTATTTTTTAGATTTATTTGCATATGTAAGTACTTCTTCGATCTAACTGACATAACAGGAAACTCTTGTTTGCTTTACAGTTGAAGTGTAAGTGTAATGAAAAGCATCCTTCAGCATCTATCATGAATATACACAACTGTGGCTCCATAATGACCTTTCAATCCAAAATCAGGGAGCCTGGGAAAGCTTTGGTATGGATATACTTGTTGCATCAAAGTCCTAGAGGTCATTGCCTACATTGTACTTACCAGCAGTTTTAAAGCACTGCAAGAGTTTGTAGCCTCCACATCTATGATCTATTGCAGAATGATAACTGCAGACACTTGGTTTAATTCCTCTGAAATCAATGTTCACTTTTACTTTGCTAACCCTATGTCAAAACAGATAAATCCAGCAAACTATTCAGACAATATTGTTTTTAAGACAAAGGGTGTGTTTCTTTAATAAAAGAAGAGACAACTGTGCCATAAGACATTAAGACATTTACACCTACAAAGAGGCAAGTAAGCATAGTTAGCCAGGCAATATTACTTAATTATATTGTAATAGTCTCCTGCTCTACTGGATGGAGGGTTCTTTATGGAGGAGATACTCACCCATAAAAACCAATTCCATCTGCATATACAAAAAAGGCATAAAACTTTTCAAAATAACAAAGGATCATTCAGGCATTGAGTTGTTATAAGTTCTCTGTCCTTGTCTGTCTGGGAAAAAAAACAGTCTTGATGGTAGATTGCAGGAGTCCATCTGGTCGGGAGGGGTGTGGTGTGTGTACCAGTCCTTTCCCCCTTTAGTGGGGAGATGTCTGTCTTTCCACAGAGCCCATTCTTCCCTGCCTGGCTGCCTGTGCATTAATAACAGGGAACAGAATCCATTCAGTGATTGATACCAGCTTATGCTAAACAATTTCCCCTCCTGTTTCCAATAAACATGGCTGTTCAAATAGATTATAGTGTCTCAGAGCGTTCACATCCCCTCCAATCCCCCTCCCGCTTCCCCTCTCCCGCCTTAGATGTCCTTTAGCTGCTCTTTTGTGATGATAATGAAGCTAAACAGCATTTCAAAGAGGGCTTTGATTAGCATGATAACCGTGTAGTGGCTTGATGGGCAGCATGGAATGGTTGTCTAGCCTTCCAGCACCAACAGCTTCGAAGAAAAGTTATACAACTTGTTAAAATGCATGCATGGATGTAGATATGGATGCATGTGTGTTTGCATTCACATAAATGAGGTATCAATAAAAACTGACAAGGTCCATTCATTGATACTCCCTGTTGGAACAGCGTTTTCTTGATTCACAGGCTAATTGCAGCAATTTTCCAAAACTTGTCTGGGTAATCCGTATGCATTTAAAGAGGGAACAGGAGGTGGAACTGCGGTAGAGCTCAGTAATTACTCATAATGTACAGCATCACCACATTGCTGCTACTCAAGCCACTGGGCGTTGCTAGAGATTGGACTTCTCGAAATGGCATACAGCAGAAAGGCTGCAGAAAACTCCATGTCTGAAGACCTGTGTAACAATGTCAACATGCTGAAACTAAAATGCTGTGGCACCACTAATACAGTCTCCCAGATCATTTAGGTTAAGAGTTTATGCTGAGAGAATGCCCTTTCCCCCTTGTGATATTTATTCCTTTTTCTGAAAATTAAGTGCAAGACGAAAGTTTGTTCCTAGACTGTTGCTATCTGACATGCGTTATGGCTCCAAAGGGTTAGAGCCACACAATGGGATGGGGCGAGCAGAAGCCCGTTGGCTGTTTCACAATAGTTAGACTTTATGGGACACGACTGACTCCTCTGGTTTCATTTGGTTTTGAGTTTCAGCTTTCAGCCTCCCCATTGTAATTATTTGGAGCACAACCATGAAAAACTGCCTTAATTGAAATAATGTTCCTCTGGATTTCTTTTTTACAATGTTTGTACATATTTTGGCAGCCCTTCAGGATGCTATATGTTAAGCAAGTAGATGACAAGTGACATCTTGCTAGTCAGCAAATACTTAAATTCCAGAACGTGAAGAAGCTTCATGTCATTTATGCTAGCAACATCTATCTGCAATCCAAACAGAAGGTAAGAGAAGGTACATTGCAGAGGCAACAGATTAATTCAGCAGCATCATGAAGCTGACCACTATGACAAAAAGCAGAGTGTCACCTCTGTAAGTGCACTCAGAATTGGCAGCTATGGTTGCTAAAGAATATCAAAAAGCCTTACAAAGAGGTTTATCTGCTTTAACTTTAGAAATACAAACAGCATCAATCCAATATACACTTTGCTAGAATATATATGGGTGTAGGCAAATATTAACAAAAATACTCAAATCAAGCCAACAAAATCCAAAGAGTTATTTGGAACAGAGAAGAAAACAGTGAGTAGTCTGATGCTGCTGTGAGAATTTTGCATGTGGAGGGCCTTGTGTTAACAGCTGGGTGATCACGGGGGACTGAGCACCTGAGGAACAGCTCCGTGGGAAAGGACTGGGACTCATGGCTGACAGCAGGATTAAACATGAGTCCACATCATGCCATGTGTAGTGGGGATGGCTGGGAGCATGCCCAGCTGTGTCAGTAGGAGCAACATGGCCAAGAGATTATTACCCTTCTCTCAGCACTCATTAGAGCACAGCTGGAATTCTGCATCCAGTTTTGGGCCCTGCAGTACAGGGACATCAATAAACTGGAGTGAATTCAGTGAAGGGCTAGCCTTGATGGTCAAATCTGGGGCACTTGCCCTTAAAGGAGATACTTAGGCACCAGGGAATCTTCCGTCTGGGAAAGGGATGGCTCTGGGGGAACCTGACAGCAGTACCTACTAACCAGCACTAACTAGCACCTATCAAACAGTACCCCTGCCTTACTGAGAAGCTGGAACCAGGGTCTTCCTGGCAGTGCATGGCAGCAATACAAAGGACAATGGCCATGAAGAGCTGGATGGCAGATATGACTGAGTATAAAGGAAAATATTTTCCCGATGAGACTAAAAAAAAATATTGGAACAAGGAGGTTGTGCGGTTTCTACCCATGAAGGTTTTCAATGCCTAGCTGGATAAAGCCCTGAACAACTTAATCTGACCTCATAGCTGACTCTGTTTTGAGCAGGAGGCTGGACTGCAGCCATCCTGAGGTCCCTTCCAGCCTGAATTACCCAGGGATCCTGTGTTTCACACAACTCATAGCAAAGCTGTGCAACTTTGCTGCAGGATGCTGCAGGCACTGTGGGTATCAATGTAGGTTTCAGACACTGGCCAGGGTCACCAAAGGGAAATGCACTGATGTTTTGGGTCTGAACCCCAAACACATGGAGAATGGGAAATGTTCAGAGGAAATACTACTGTAGGCTTGCTATAATCTCATATTTTTCCTTGTGCAGCTGCTTATGGCCACTGTCTGAGTTGGGGACTGACTGTCCATTTCCCAAACCAGTACAGCTCTTTTTGTCATTTTATTTCTATAAAACACACCATCAGCATGATCTACTGTTTCAAACCTAATATTTTGCAGAGCTTTTAATTACAGGGAAGTGGAGCTTTTAGAACGTCATCCCTACCCTTGGAAGGAATAGTAAAATAATGAGGCTTTTCAGACCACTTTTTTTCCCAGTCAATTTTCATAATGACAGTATTTGGGGGGAAATTGAAGATTGTAGTATATTACCAAAAAGTACCAGAAATGTTGTAGAGAGATCTATTTTTATTTAATTTTTTTTTACTTTTTCAGAAGTTCAACAAGTTCATTGCAATCTGCCTTTCAAGGTCATCCATCTGAATCAATGATCTTAGCTCCACCAGTTCTGATTTTTTGAATAAAATTGTAATTACCATCCTTTTAAGCACCAGCTGTTCTATTGAAACATGATACTGGTGGTGTACTCAGTCCTGGTGGAAAAAATATCTGTGAGCTGCTCTTCACTGAAGCCTCAGAGCTGATTGCAAGAAGCATTTATAGTCACAGAATTAAAGGGGCCATGACAGATCCTTTATGGATACAGTTCCTTCTCCTTTTGTGCATTACCCTGTTCAAACATGCATTTGAACTTCCACGGTACTTGTTCCTTATAAAAAAAAGGAGAAAAGGGAAAGTACAATATCATGAAAGTACAATATCGTATCTTTGGAATGTGCAAAGGAATAATCTATGAGCTTGTCCACATGATGAACCATATAAGAGCAATGCACGGAAACAGAAACATTTTGGGGAAATGTTTCCCTGCCATTCTTTAGCAGCACCCATTTTTTAGCTGTGTGTACCATCTTTATCAACAGGCAACCAAGGTTAACAATTTAAGAGGAAGGCTATAATCTATGTACAGTAGGATACTGTACTAAAGAAGAAATCAGTGGTGAAAAGAGAAGCAGAAGAAGTGCTTTTCTAGCAGGATTTGCAGGAGAATTGAAAGGCTGATTGGCACAGGAAGTGGCATGGGAAAATAAAAGCAAGAGGTAGAATTTGTCTTGGCAGGAAAGTGATGTTCTACTATTAGAAATGCCTGCAGGCCAAAAAGAAAAAAAATCCTGTGCTGAGATTTAAAAAGGATTTTCCAAGTGCTTTAAAGCTCAGATCCTGCACTAAATGTCTTCCTAAAGCACATAGAATTTGAGAAGTGCAGAAGCTTTTGGCCTTGTTCAGAGAAGCCAGAGACCAGTGAGTATTCATCCTCTCAGACTGGGATAGCGACAGTTTCTGTGCAGACAGGCAAGATGCAGGGAGCAGCCAGGCACTGGGGTGCACCTGCCAACTGCTGCATCCCTGCCTTCCCTCCTTTCCCCTGAAAGATTTTTTCTTTACATATTATATCATAGTGTATTTTCCTTTTTCCTTCTGTTTTTATAAGAAATGAGGACAGTGGTAGTTTAGCAACATGTCTGAACAGTAGCTCCTGCCAGGTCAGGGTGCTACCAGAGGGCACTCGGGCCTGAGGATGCAGGGGAGGGAACTTGCCTCGTCAGCCACAAAATCTGAAGCATTGCAGTACTGCTGACTGATTAGGCATTGCTATATTTTTCTCTATTAATTACATGGCCTTTTTCTCTTTCCAAAGCCAGGAAAATGTCCACACTGTCAGAAGTCTTTACTACGAGGACACTCATCCCTCTGCAGTGTGCTATCAGGAATCAGAGTGCCTGACGAGCCCCTGCTCCCTGTAAGTCTCTCCCTTACACAACAGACCTTGAGCAGTATTGCTGTGCTCAGTGCTCCTGACCATTAACTCATGAGGCCCCAGTGCAAGAAGGCCTTTATGCACATAATGACATCTCTCTTTTTCTGAAGATTGCACATAGCATGCAACCATTATCCCTAAACTTAGCCTGCAGAAGTATTTCTTCCTGAGTCAGAGATAAGTAAGTATCTGGAATGAAAAGGCAGTACACAAGGAACAGTGAAGGAACGCAATACGAAGTTTTTTCTTATTTATTTAACAGAAATAAATACAGAAAAGGAGAAGAGCAATACCAAGAGCATATTGAAAATACTAGTACAATTGAATGGACATAATAAGGTTATTTCTTTTGTGACATCCCTGTCTATCCCTGACTGCAGATATTTGGCACAGGAATTATATTTTACTGCTTTTGTGTACAGCAGCTTTTGCCAGTTGTTCCTGATCACATGCCAGATCTTTAGATAGTGCTGAAGGACAGGTGATAATAGCTGGTAACAAGTATGGAGGGCTCTTGTACTCATTAAGGTATTTCTGAAAAGCAATGAGGGGAAAATCAGAATGACCACATTTAATAAAAAAGACTTGCTGACTACAAAGCTCAAATTATTTCATCTAAAGTAATATGAAAGATTGAGACTACATCTTTCTTTTAGAGATGCTCATTTTGTCACTTCTTTGATATTTGCTCTTGCTTTAAACAGTATATTCTTTTATCTTAATAACTGAGGTTGAATGGAGAGTCTTTTATTTTGAGATATGTAACTCATCACATCTCCAGATGGAGCCACTGCAAATAGTCTGAGTACTTCCAGTTCCTATTTCTCACTGTGCCTGGATTCTGCTAGCCAACACGAGGTCATTTTGTCTTAATATTTCATTGAATTGGTCTATTAGTAATACATCAAAGATGACGCCTTAATGAAATGCAGCAGCTGGATATAGGCACAGCATTTGAAAGCAATGTCAGAAAAAAAAAGACTGTTTACTCTGCATGGAAACGGAAGGCTGATGATATGTGATCTCCCGGAAGCTGGAGGCTCCAGCTCTGCAGTAGGGGAAATAGACAATATACATTTGGTGTTATGTGAATTTTAGAGCTGGTGATAGACGTGTAATCTCAGTCAGTTGGCAGAGATTCACAGAGCAGGCAGAGGCTGCTGCAACCAAGTAAGCTTCCATATGCTGCCTTGTCTCAAAACTAATCTGGAAAGCAGGCAGAAAATACTTTGTCATACCATAACAAATTCTTGGCTTCATAGCCAAATGTCCTGCTGGGGTTTGTGACCAGCATCAAACACGTGGTACTTGCGTTTCTCGCCTGGGTGCTGGGCTGAGAGTACTCAACTCATCCTGTACAGGTCAAGGGGTGGTCTTCAGGGGCTGGCTGAAGTAGTGACTAGTGGCTGGTGTTGGAAGCAGAGCTCAAGGCGAAGGATCTCCATATACCACTACCTGTGCTCCAGGCTATCCATGTTTTCTCAGAACACAAAAGTACAGAAAAAGACTCCAAATTGACAGTGGATGTTTCATTAACTTCTTTTATCAGTGTGATATTTTCTCCTTATGAGGAGAAATAATAGTATTTCCTTATGAGGATATTATTTGTTTGCAGGTGACCACTGCTTTTCTTTTTCCTCTGTGAGATTATCATCTTAGAGAAACAAAAAAAGGGGTCCCTGTTACCTTTTATGACAAATGGTTGTTACAGGAGCACTGTACTTTGTTTCTCCTTGAACAGAATTCATGCTTTTTTTACACTTTGTTCCTCCTGGTCATTTGATATCTGAATGTGTTTATCTCTGAAGGAACCTCACCCTGAGATCTTGAAAAACTCCTTTTCTCTAGAGGCCAGTGATATAGTTTATATATTACTTACAGATGCAATAAACAAAGCCTCTTCTCAACTGCAATCTCTTCAGGTTGCAGAATAACTGATCAGGCTGTTGGCACAATTTGCTGTCTGATCATTTAGTTGATAAGGTGAATCCTGACTCAGTCAGATTTTCTGTGGTGGATCAATCAAGTGATGGAAGCTGAATATTGCATTTTCTCACCCTATGATAATCAGGAAAAGCATCAGCATCAGTAGACATCTATTTTGGCAAGTAGTTTAAGCTCTAAACTGTGATTTTTATCAGTGACTAATATCCATTAAAAATAACTGCATTTTGGAATGACAACAATTATGCTCACTCTGCTGTTGTGTGAATAGCTGTGTGAACTGGACAGACCCAGGGGTTGCCCCAGTGTGTTTCTTACCAGTGACCCACTGGGACAGTGTGTTTTACTGGTAAATAATTTTGCATGAGATTGCCTACAAATGACTAACAGAGGTGGAACACTCTCAACTAATAACAGAAATGTGTAGTAGAAGTGATCTATCCTGGGAATTTTTTTTTTTACTTTTTCCTTTTAAAAATAATTTTATTTCATCTGAACTAATTCATTCCTTATCAGTAAGAAGCCAATAAGAAAATTACTTTTGGAGGAACATAATGGCAAAGCCAAAAAAAAACCACCCAGAAAAAAAAAAAGCTAAATATAAAATATATCCTTGCATAAGACAATAGCGGGTACAGTAAGGACATGAGACCATTTCAAAGTTCTCTTCAACTGAATGGTAATCAAATGGAAGGGTCTTTCATTTTAATAAACAAGTATTCTCCCTTAATATAGAATGTACTATCAATTACTGAAAATGCTACTGAAACTGTACTTTAAATTCATTGGGTACTACACGACTTGACTTTTGGAGAATATTTTTTAACGCACTTGCCTAGCTTATACACTATTCTTTCCTTCCTTCAAAAAGTGTGCAAATGACCAAGAAGTCCAGACAAGACCCACCCTTTGCTTAACTTTTCACATTTTATTGCAAAATATCTTAAATCCTGTAGATTCCAGGCCCCTTTGAAATAAAAAAATATCATCCTTTAAAAATACATTAAAACAAAACATAAAATTTTCCAAAGCATTTTCATTAATTGTAATAATTGAAAATGAGTGGTTTCTTTTATTTTTGTGAGTATAGAGAGGATTTTTAGTGGCAAAATAAATAATAATTGATTTTAAATATCTTCCCTGAAAATGAAGTAATCCAAACAAATATAACATTCAATCTCTTGTCTATGTGCATCCTAATAAAGTTTAATTAGATGTAATTACCTGTCATTTCCACTTCTCTTGCCTTCTGAAAGTGTGGCATTATATAAAACCAGCTTGCCTTTTCATACAGGATTCAATTTCAGGAAATCAAAAATGTGTTTATACAGTCTGAATTTCTGGATAAAGGTTTTTGAACTAGTGACTACATAAAAAAAACCTCTTAACTTTTTCGTTAGTAGATATTGCATCCTTGTTCTCGGTAAATTCTAATCCGAATAATTGTTACATGCTATTAAATTTATGCAAGATGGAATTGTTGCCTGTAGATTTTTCACATTGTATCTCAAAGTTACAAAAGTTAATCCTCCTGACAACTTCATACATATTGTTTTTTCTCTTTTTTGCCTATACGATCAGCTTACATATATGTGTTTTTATTAGGAAATTCCTATTAGTTTAAAGGCATGAAGTGGCAGTATTTAGTTAAAGGAGAAGTACTACTACTTAAAACCAAAAGTTTTTATTCTGTGTTTAGGCTGAATAAAAAAAATTCCATTTTGTACACCCACTCTTCTGTTGTAATTACGTTCTAACAAAACCTTGCCCAAATCTGCAGAAGACTGGTAGTTCATTTTATGAACTTTGGTACTTAAAATGGAAAAAAAATATCAGCTCATCATTTTTAGGCCTTTGTGGAATTCTCTGTACCACATGGAAACGAACTCTCTTATCTGCTCAGAGACTGATGTGAGAAGCAATATCACCTCTGAATATATTACCAGGATAAAATAGCTGCTTTCCAATAGAGGGAGAAAAGGATGATGGTGGCCGTGATATCCACGTGCCTGTAAAGCTCTGTGTTTCCCTGATATCTTTATTTCCACACCAAGCAGAAAGATGAATCTTCCAGTTCCTAAAAGAAGTGATGCTGTGAAGTTGCTGAGACCTGGGTTTGGCACGATTTTTTCCCATCGTTCTCTTAAATAAGTCCCAAGGTCTTATGCTTGCTTGTTAGGCTTATAAATACAGACTGCTTCCTTTTCCTCTCTGGCTGCTTCCCTCGATACTGGCTGGCTTCAAAGGACAGGGAAGAGGAAGAAACATGCTGACAATGCTCACACTTCATGGGAATCTCTTTCATTTATTGCAGCCTTTAGCTCATACGAATTTCAGCTTTGAGGCGTTTGCCTGTACAGCGTTTGCTGTCTCGTCACTGACAGTTTCTCCAGCTGCCCCAAATCCTTTCCAGCTCCGCTCTATTTTAAGGACCTGGCTGCGCCACATCTTCTGGGTGAAAAGAGAGAAACAAAAATAAGTGTTTATTTCCCAATGTCTTCTGGATTTAAAACAACTCAGCAGCTAACCCCTGCTGGGGAAATAGTTGCCACATTCGTTTAGTTCAGAAAGAGCAAGAACCTTTCCTGTATCAGGGACTTCAAGTGTTTCATGAATAACTGCTTCAGTATTTGTGCACTTAATCCTTTTAATGCAGAAGCCACTGGAGATATTATACATTAATTAATAAACCTAATTGTAGGTGTCTATACATGTATGTTGACCTGTGGGTTTGAAGAGCTTGTTACAGGCAGTGGAGACCTAGACAATGCAGGACCCTGCAGAACATTGCAGCTGGCCCTGCTGGGAGACTCAAATGAGATGCCCACACCAAACTGTTTTGTGCTTTCTGAGCTGTAACTGAGGCATTTGCACCATGATGGCAGACATAAGGGAGCACCTCCAGGAGGTCCACATCCTCCCAGAGCAGGAAGGTCAGGAGGGAGGTGCTAGTGTGCCTTAGCACCAGCGGCTTGTCTGTAGCAGCTCCCTAGTCCTCTGCTCTGAAGGAGTTGAATTTCCCTCTCACAAGCGTCCGACTCCATTGATTTGTCATGTCAGCTTAAACACATAGCTTGCCTGTGGACAATCACAAATAGGCATCTGTCTTTAGGTTTCATAATCTGGAGCTGAATTTCTCCACAAGACTTATTGCTAGGCCCTCACTTTTACTGCTTTGTACCATACCAGGATTGCACCACCAGGTTCTGGAGAGCTCCTGGAGTAGGTGTCACAACAAGGCACTGCATTCACCAAGAAGACTGGAAATATGCAGTCAAGGAGCTTGTGAAACATGCAGATTTAGAGTGCCCTGAGTGCATGGACGGGAATACAATCAGGCCTTAAGGCAACTGAGCATACACAGGGCATGGGCAAATGTACACAGACAGGGCACTGGCTAATGCAAGTTAGAGCAGTCCCTAAGGCAAGTTGGTCCTAAATATTTATTGGGACTGATAAGCCGCTTTTGACTTTTGGTTTTTTTTTTTGCCATATGGTTCCTCAGACCCTGTACCAAGTATAGATTGCAGGATCCAAAGACTGGACTATTATTCTTCAGTGAATCTTGTAATAGAAAGCACAACATTGCCTAACTTGTCTGATGGCTAGAAAAAACATAAATGTAATACTAATCTCTACTGCCTGATATATTTAAAAGACTGTATCCTAAATTAAAATGCATTGGCAAGTACATATTGAATACCTTAAAAAACACATTTGACAGTATATTTACATTTCTCTTTCACACAACTTGCTGTCAGAGAAATTGGTAAGAAATAGCAGCAAGGCTCATGTTGTGTCAAAACTAAGATTTCTGGCCGTATTGACACCAGACTGGCTTTCCTGGAGTTAATCTGTTGAGGAATACAAGATTCTATTGTGCAGAAACACACAGAAGCTGTTCAGATCTGGAAATGTGTGCCATGCATTGGCATGGCACTGCCTCAAGCATTTATGCTCTACAAACACATCTGAACTTCTCTGAGCCTTGAACTGCTGGCTCTGTATAGTGCCAGGCTATGGCATGGGGACCTGCTGGCACAGGTTGGCTCTAACTCAGGTGCTTCATTATACACCAGAAATTTGGCCTTCATGTCTAAGAATAAACAGGTAAAAAAATTTCAAATATGAGTTATGCCTCTTTTCTTCAGCTCATCTTAGAGGGACTCTAATAATACATATATTCAAGATAGACTTGATAGATTTAAGCAATCAAGATAGATTTCTCTAGTGCCAAACTACAAACTTTTACATATTCTCTGGTTGCTTAAGTCATTCTTAGCCACAGATATTTGCCACCAGTTTAATATCTGGATACACAAAAGACTGATTAACTCACATTCACGTTAAACTATACAATGTATTTCATTAGTGTTTTAAATAAAATTTCTTTGCTGCATCCAGATTTCATCTTCTGTTGTTAACTGATGTAGCACTTATTTCAGAAGGGCTTTATCTCTCAGCAAAGACATGTGGTTTTTAAAATTCCTTACATTGTGTAGCAGACTTAACAGATGTGGTCTATTTATTCCCCCTTTAGCACATTATCTCCAGTATGTAAAATGAATTATTACCTCTTCTCCAGTGTAACTGCACATTATGCTCCACAGAAGACCCAAAACTTGTAGTCTGTATTCCCACAAAATGTTCTTCCATGGTGTCTGGGTGTCTCTAATGACTCTTATTTCACTAACTGGTCATTCATATTGTTCTAATAGTATTAAAAGTATATGTTAACATTAAAAGTTTATTGAACTGGTTCTCAAAGGACATTAGAATCTGAGGGTAAAACTCATTCCCATGCAGCTCATTTGCCAGCCAAAAGAATACATATTTTACATGTGATTTATTGATGCATGGTCCAGCTGTTCAGCGTCTGCTTAGGAGATTTTCATTCTGGTTGCATGAACTCTGGGTAAGACCTTGCTGCTGTCTCATAGGAGTCTTATAAATTTTAAATAGTACTATTTAAGTGTGTTAAGTGTGTAAAAATCATGGCATTTATGTGAGAATCACTTTGTCCAGCCCTAAAGTAGAAAGCACTTCTGACATAAAATACAACTCTTATTTAGTACCTCTAAAATGCTGTAGAAATTTGAAGATATATTCCATATTTCTATGAAACTACTTCATTATGAAAGCAGTGTAGTAGACAAGAAGAAAACAAATATCCTTTCTAATATTAATACTATTATTCTAATTGGTAGTAAATATACAGTTCCTTCTAAACCCTTGGTGTGATCTGTTTTCCTAAGTGAATCAGAAGAGAGACTTAACAGCTATTGAATCATCAGCTGTGTTTTCAATAGCATATGGGATTTCTCCCTTAAGTACCAATGCAGCCCAATCCTGCTTAGGTTGCAATAGCTGATTAGATGGCAGCTTGAGGCATACACAGTAATTGCTATTAACTTAGTTATTTTACCTTATATTAAACACACTACTGCATTTCCACTATTCTCTCTCCCACTGTTCCATTCTTATCTTTCCAGTTAGATGACAAAATCATCCAAAAGCTAACCAGCATCAAAAAGAAGGCCACAAAATCCCACTCTTGCTTATTCTTTCAGATTTCTTTTTTTTTTTTTTTTTTTTTTTAAGGAGGCAGAGAAGTGTTGGTTAACATATGGCTACCCTTTAGGTTAATGCTTTTGTTTTGATGATGTTGCTAAAGGGGCTTAGAGGAACTTTTCCCAGTGTTTCCACTTAGTGCAACTACTGTCTTGGGAATTGTATAGCTTTATTTCTCAATAAGGGTTTAGATTTTATATTAGTCATGTTGTTGCACCTATTCCATTAGAAGATCAAAGCGTGTTTTGCAGAAGCAACTAAGAGTTTAGAAAGAGTGGTTCTTGCCTGAGCTACACATAGCTCTCCAACTACTTGTTTTGGCTGCCTATCCACCTGCTGTGTAGTGTTTGCTTTGTCTTTGGGAGGTCTTACTGGCTTCTCTCTTTTGACCTAACAAAAGCTCAAGGGACAAAAGGTCAGAAGAACTTCCTGCTTTTGGACACGTGATAAATTGGAAACCATTAACAGTGCAAGGCACATTAAGCCCAAATAATATGTTGAAACCCCAATTTGTGGTGGTAAGGCATGGGAACAGGTTCCCAGAGAAACTCTGGTTGTATTTCACAGCAGAAACTGAGAATGATAGAAGCTGAAAGCAATCACCTGTCCCTGCTATTTACTCGCACTGTAGTGTGCCACTGGGATATCCTGATTATGGGGCTTCTTCTTGCAAAGAAGAGTGACCATCAAAGCCTGGACAGTGGTGTGAGTCCCTAAACTGCAGGAGCAATGATCTGCAATGATGAGCCATGTGTGGGAACAGGCTTTCTCTTTTATGCAGGTGTAAATTTATGGGGAAGATCCAGCTTTCTCCAGAGTAAGACCGTCCCCTTTTCCACTTGCATTTATCCTACAGGCTTGGGCCTGAATGGAAAGGGAAGCTGCATTAAGATGAAATTATTTATTGAGACTTTGGTTTGTGTGGTGAGACAATAGAATAGGTTTTTCAGAGAAACTGTGGATGTCCCTTTGTTGGAAGTGGTGCCCATCACAGGGCAGAGTAGGAGTACAGACAATTTTATTCATGTTGAAGACTTTTGTTAGTTTTACATTACAAGAGAAACTCCTGTTCTTATTCAAAGTTCATTAAAGAAATGGCTCTGGGCACATGTGCAATCTGTATCAACTAATTTTATACTTGGGTAGCTAATGGAGACCATCACACATTTTGTCTTTTAAAGGCAGACAATCATGATGAGGTGTCCATTGTGAGTATTGGAATCTTCTGACTTTTTTATCACTTTAATGAGCATTCCCTGAGTGCAGCCCCATACCCTGAGAGTCTGTCCTCTTCCTCCAAGTGATTACATGTGAAAATGTCAAGACTTCCTCTGAATACCTTTACCAGGAAAATTAGGCTAAAAGTCACTTTATCTTTTAAGCTGTGTATACACATGCAGATGAGTGCACACACTCAGAAACACACTTCTGTGTCTCCTTCTTACAAAATCCACTAAGCATGATCTACCCTTCTAAATCCATGCAGAGCCTCATGAGTCACTTTGGACTTGTCAACATTTTCTAGCTTGTTGCTGACCAATGATACCAAATCTTCCTCCGTATCAGTGTCACATATAAAAAAATCCTCTTTTGTTTTTTTTTCCTCTGGGATATCTGCATATTTGAGAAGGATTTTATTAGGCTATTTTGGGCTCTCATTTTTACTCCTCTTTTAGACCATTATTTTGAATCCTGCCTTTTTTATGCTTATTCCAGTGGAGAGATATAAATATTTTATCTTAAATGTATTCTAGCAAAAGCAGAGTGAACATTAGCTGTCTAGAAGGGTTAACCCATTACTGAAAAGCATGCCTGATAAATTGAAAGAGTGGCTCTCAGCCAAGAGAGATCGGTATATTCTGAGTATTCATTTTCTGCCTTAGGAGTGGCAAATCCTGTTGCTGGTATCAGATGTGATACAGCTTCTGAAAGAAGCAGCCTCAGAGGCAAATTCATCCTTCACTATTCAGAGAACTATCCACAAACAGTGTACATGAACTAAGGGCATGCCTTACTTACAAAGTTATCATTGTATCTGGAATTGCAAACTGTAACTGAGAAACAAAAAGAAGCCATAAACAACTTTAAAATAAGTCAAATTCCATTTTCAAAATATCATGTGGTATGTCTAATAATGTAAAAAATTTAAGATGTATTTATTAAGTACTCCTTGACATATTTTCACCCCAAATTTCAGCCATATTTTCTTCCATTCTGAGTACTAAAATCAGTAATTCAGTATTCAGATGCTGTGATGGAGTTGTTAATCTAAAAGCATTCCCATAGTCTCAGTGTGGATCAGTAAAGAACTCCAGTCAAGCTGTCTGCAAGTGAAGTCGTCATAGAACAATGTATGATTTAAGAATAACTAAACAGCAGTTAACCTTCCTGTTTTAAAAGAAAATAAATATTCCACACTTTTTTCCTTACAGACTCATTTTGCTTTATAATCCCTATTGCATAATTCCCTATCTGCAGACTTTAATTCAGCAGCTTTGTATTTAATTTACGTTGTGTTTGATTTACACTGTGCCATATTTACATCTACACAAGAGCGAGGAACAGAAGTCAGGCTTTGACAAATCCAGGCCATATTAAACCTAGTCAAATTCTTTCCAAAAGAAAAAATGCAGAGCCCCAGTGCTAATATTTCTTTGATGTACTGGAATTTATGGAAGATTATGTTGCTAATCTACTACAGTCACAGATGTCTACAAGGAGGCTTTTGAGGGGCCTTCAATTTCTTCTGGCAGACTGTGAAGAGAACAAAACACACCTCCTGGGCATGGTGAACACCTGTGTGCCTGCCACCTGCTTCACCCAGGGACGCTGAATAAAGCCTTCACTAGTGCCTCCAGTGCACCAACGCTGTCCTGAGCATCAGAGCCAAGCCTGTGGAGAAGGGAAGGTTTTGTGTAATAGGAGAGAGAAGATTAAAGAAGCCTCGGGTTTCTCTGCCTCCTTCTGCTCCTTCTCCTCCCTTCTCAGCCCGTGAGCTGCCTTTGCCAGCCCTCAGGCAGCTGAGGACTGTTAGCAACAAGAACACTGCTCCCTGCAGCAGGCGAGGCAGAACGGGACAGAGGTGGACAGGGGTGGGGAAGCGCATCCTTGGAGAGAAGGATGGGAGAAGGGAGAACAAGAAAAAGTGGAAGGGCAGAATTACACTCCTAAGCACCCTTGAACTCTTTAGCACTCTACAATAGCCCCTTCTCTCTTACTTTTCAGAGTTATTTACCATACTTATTGAGAGGCAATTCTTACTAATCCACATGCTTTTGCCTTTCCTGTTAAAAGACATAGAATTTGTTTTCCATATGAAATCACCTCAATTTTCTCTATAAAAGTACTTTATATGTTCAACTATTGCAGGACAAGCTCACACATGAATATAGCAGGCTCTGAAACATCTAAACTCTATACTCCTGACATGCAGTCAATTGTTCATGAAGGAGAAGGTAGATGTATTTTAAAGAACTTATATTTAAAAGGAAGTTGGTTTTTTTTTTAAGGAACACTCGTGTGCATACGGTTACAGGGAATGTATTCATTTATCTATCATTCATATAATTAAATGATATTTGCAGAAGAGGCCTAATATGTAAAATATGCTTGTTTTGACATTTATGAAATGCACTGACTTATAATTTTCAAGATTTTCTAATGGATGCTTCCTATTGTTCAAGCAATGCAGAAGGAATATCTTTCCTGCCATTTTGCAAAATGCAAAATAATTTCCCAGTGAATGTTCTATATTTGCTCTGTCTCCCTAACATTTTCTGGCAGGGAGGAAAACATGTCAACAGTTCATGTAGAGTATGCGAGAAAAATTTCCCAGTGTGATTACGTACTCTCGGTATTTCAGCAGTCTGTGGGGAAGAATCCTGTATATTCATGCACTGACATAGACAAATTATAATTCTTATTGCCTTCAAGCTGTTCAATGACATTATATACCTACCCACAAACAATTTTAATCACTTTGGGTTTATAATTTATCATTCATTAGAACTCTAATACAACTTGTTTTTCTTTCTCAGAAACCAGACCTTGAAAGTTTGACCTGGGGACAAAATACTCTGAAAGAAACTTTACTACAGTATGGAAATCAAACCTTCAGAACTAAAATTTGAGCAACAACAATTTTCCAAGATGTTTTGCATCTTATTTTCTAATCTATTTTATTTCACTGTGTATTTCAATAGTTATACTACTTTTTACAGAATTTCTGGGTACCTGAGTTTCCTTTGCAGTTTAATAGGACTCCAAAGTGGTCAGAAGTCCAAGGTGGGTCTGTCTTTATTTTCTCTTGAAAGTGAACATCCAAATGCACGAAAATGGGCTTTGGCTTATAAATGTAGTGTTTTGTTTGAGCAGAAGCTGTAAACATTTTTTCAAATATCAAGCTGTTGGCTAAGACATAGTCTTGGTGCCGGGGTTTGTGAATAGTTTCCCTGAGAAATACCTTTTTGCAATGAGAGATTTTTTTCTTCAGGCTTGCTTTTGGTCCAGCAAAGACATCCTAGGCTGTAATGAAAGCTTTAAAATCTCTGGACCCCAGAAGTCAGCTTTAGTAACCTCCAAGGCCAGATCCCTTAGGGACCTGCTTCCAAAGCCCACAAAGTTTTGGTGGGTCTGCAGGCTTTGTCCTTGCTGGCTCCCCTACATCCTCTCTCTTGATGTGCTATTGAAGCCTACCCTCCAGTGAATATTTCATTGCCTTTAGGAAAAGGGAAACTCATCTCCCTGCAAAGGGAGCAGCACAGACTGAAATCAGTGCACTACTGACAGGATATGGTGAGCAGAAGCCTTCTTTGTCACCCTTGTGCACTACGTTAAAAGGGGAAGCCACTGGTGTGAGCAAAGTAAAACAAGTGTCATCCATCTTATCTTGAAACAAGTCCAGTAGTATGGTCATTGTATGAGAACAATTAGAATTACACATTTACAAAATAGGCATTTACTTTTTGCCAGTTGCCTTTTATTCAAAACCAAAATCCACAACTGGTATAGACTACCACAAAGAAAAATAATGCATGTAGAAAAGAAGATGGAATAAAAGGGGTACTCCAAACACTTACCATACTGAACTTCCTTTATGATGCTTGACTTGCTTATTTTTTTCCTTAACTTTTTTCCTTCCATGCAATTACAGTTCCTGTAGCAGTTGTCACTAGTGCTTTTACAGCAGCACCTTAAAGATCCACTGTTTCAGCTGGGGTAAAGCAAATCCAAGAACTTCAGCTTGGCAAAGCCTCTGAAAATTTACAGTGAGCTTGTGTGCTCTGTTTTTAAACATGGGCAGCAATATCCTTTGGAACATTCTATATTTAAATTTTAGCAGTGATTATTTACTCACTGACCACAAATGCTCCATAAATGTCTTTGTACAGTACCTGCTGTGCAAGAGTTGGACTGAGATGTTCAAACTTGAAAATTGATGTCCAAATATCACTGGCAGAGGTGTAATGGGGAGAAGCAGTGGAAACACAGTAATTCCCTTATGCCCAGTGCATACTTTTCTGTAGGTTTTGATCCTGTATGAAACAAATCTGTGCTCCTAATTACTGTCATCTGGTCCTGGTGTTAGCTGCTACTCTGGGGTGGTTCACTTAACTTGCAGCCCTGGGCAAGGTTTGGTATCAGTGGGGGCTGACACAGCCAGCAATAGCACAGAAGTGCTTGACCTTCTACAGTAGGAGCATTACTATTGTTTCACTCTGGTAATAATAACTTCCACTGACTCAGGCTTTTTTTTTTTTACCTTGAAAGTGGGAGGGGGCTTCAAGTCTTCCCTGTTCAGACCCTGAAGAAGCAACTGAGAGTCTTGCTGGATTGTGACGAACAAGAAGGTGACATGTAAGCAGACCAGGATCATCTACATGGTGGCTGCTTCTTGCTGCCCCTGTGAATTTTATGTTTTAGAGCAAAAAGCATGGCAGTATCATGGCTTATGTGACTGTTTACATGAACACAAGCACAGGTCTGCACTCAAGGCAGCTTGAATTAAAAGACTGCTGTCCAAGTAAATAGCATGTACTACCTATGAGCACTGGGAGGTGTCTTGGAGGACATTCCAGATGGTGTCAGGCCAGCTTTAGATAATGGCTGGGTGTGAAAGCAACGACCCCATCAGCTACAGGCTGCAGCAGCCCGGGGAGGTGAATCAGGAGTGGCAGCGCTGTGCCCCAGTCTGGACCTCTGCCTGCTGGGACCTGCAGGACAGGGTGTAAGAAGGAAGACAGCAGTGGGTGAAAGGCTGGGAGAAATGCTCCCTTAGATCACTCCTTCTCTAGGAACCCTTGTATGGGGAAGTGTAATACTAAATTTCTTTCAGAGGCCTCAGAGGCTATGGTTTTGGTAAAGCTAAACTGGGATATTATCCCTGAGAAAACATCAGTGTAAATATCCATTTTAAGCCACTAGAGTAGATTGAAACATTGCATTTGAATTACTTGTAATAGCTAATTTGTTGATCTACACAAAAGGTTAGCTGCAATTTCAAAGCTGGTTCTATTAGATTTTATATAATGAGACACTTTATTACATTATAGGACAGCAGATCCCGTTGTTTGTGTGCTGTTTCAAGTGCTTTACTTTGCTGTTGAGACCTTGCCATCACACTGTCTTGGTGTCTGTAATCTGTTCTGTGGGTCAAAAATGGGCATCAAAGGACTTTTTTTTTTGAGTCAGTCTTCATTGTTACAAAGGCTTTGAGACAGTTTCTGGTATTTTTGTACAGGAAACTTGTAGGAGACGAAGCAGTAATAGGCTGAAAAATAAAAAGCTCTTTCCCAAGTAGCATAATATCACTCTAACCTCAGGCTGTATCACAGTGAAAATTACTAGCTAGGGTCTTTTATTAAAATATTTTCTATCACTCTTATATTATACAAGAAAAAGTTAAAAGTGACGTGTTTGCATTGTCTGCCATTTCCTTTGACAGATATCTGTTACTCAATTATCATTATCTCACATTTCTTAATTTTCTAGTCCAACTCTTAATAAGTTCTCCAGCACGGAAGGCTCTGTTCAGCAGCAGGCTGGGATACATTCTCCTGCTCTTTTGCAGAGGGAACTTCCAGGACTTGGTCTCCATTAAAAGAAATGATCAAATTTGTGCCCCAACAGTTCACAATTCTCAAAAACATGCTGCTATTTTAATGTTCATGGTATTTTCCCCCTAAATATTTAGACTGTGTCATAGCAACAGCTGCTTTTAGGTCTAAATTTGTTTTCCCATCCTTCATTTAAGAAAAAATGGCAGTTTCAATTTATTCCCCTTAAATGTAAAATTCAGTATTTTAAACAGCTATACAAATGGTTGTGATCTGCTTTGGATTCTCTACACAAATGGAGATTACTATATTGGTTGCTATTAATTATGAAGAGGCACCTAAAACTATAAGATAAAAGCAAATATAAAGAATGTACAGTATGTGTTGTAGGTTTTTTGGAAGGGGGATGACAAGTAGAAGGTAAGTAGCTAAATTAGTATTCCCAATACATATTTAAAAATCAAGAAATAAGCTAAAAATGATTGTATCATAATAGGGGCAATCAATGGTCCATTTTTTTCCAGTGTAGTTAACTTTATTATGTTTGCATGAGTGTAAAGCAGATTGAATAAATGAATGTACAAATTCTTGATATTAACAGCTGAATATTTTATTGCCCAAGACAGGGCTAAAAAAAAGGAGATTTAAGATCCTTAAATGTAACTCTTAACAAATGTACCACAATTAATTGTTACTACTGTCATTATTTCTAGTATATTTGAAGAGTACTGGAAGTAAAATGTAGTGGATTCAACAATAGGTACTTCCCGAGTGCATTTGCTTACCTTGGTCAAAATAAGAAGAGACTTAATTCTGATGCAGAAATCCTACATTGCTTTTTAGAGTAGTCTGATCAGCAAGTAAATCAGTCAAACAAATTTAATGAGAAAAGTGCATGCAAGTCCTTTGCCTATATATGCAATACACAGGGCTTTAATGGGTATTTTATTGAAAAATAAACTGTTCTACTCAAATTCTGATAACCAACTGATTATTAAAAATATTTATTCAACTTGCATATATTAGTAAGGGAACAGGACAATGTACAGATATAAAAACATGCAATGACGACATAAAAAAGGAAATTTTTTGACCTTTTTTTAAAACTTTCTAAGTCTGAGAAAACCCTACCACTCTACTACCTGGTAGTACTGAGACTTTACACTTAAGTTGAAATGTGCTGCTAGTTTTAGCTCTGAAGTGCCACTGCTTTATGCAGGATGGTTAAGGCAAGATATGGCTGATGGAGAACAAAAAGATTTATGATTGGATTGTGCTTATTATCAAGAAACTACACCTTGCCACAGAAGGAACGCACATAATAGACATACAGATATTTCATACCAGTTTATTCTATACCACACCCTCCCCTATTCGTTACAAAGCAAGAGTATGAATCTATACATGCCATTGTGTGTATTGATTTGAACAGAACCTGCTGGATTGCTTGACCCAGGAAAGCTCCTTTCACTCTGTTAGTGAAAGTAACCATATCATTAAAATTACAGTTTGTCAAATGTGCATCCTCCTCTGAATCAGGGCTGTTAGCATTGAAAAGGACTAGGAGTTGATACTAAACACTGTCTTCTTTGTAGAAAATTCATGATAACATACTTATTATGCCTCTCTAATCTTAATATTTTTTCAATGTTTTAAACAATTTCTGTAACAGTTTTTTCTTGCTGGAAAGTAAAATTGCAGGTTTTCTTTCTTTTTCTGGTGCAAGGTTTACAAACACATTTTTTAAGATCATTACATTATCTCAAGTACCTTTAAAAAAGCTTCCCTCTGATCAGCTCAATGTTCTGTGTATTGTAGGAGATACAGATAATAGAGTTATTCACATAAATTTGCATTAATGATACTGAATTTCCTTAAAAGACTAAATTTAATCTACATTTCAAAAAATGAAAAAGCATGACCAATATTTTTCTGATAGGCACACTAGCTGAACATCAGCTTTATGGCTGTTTGTCAAAGCAGATAGAAAATAAAAGGTTTTTCTTTAAGATTTAGGGTAAAACTTGGAAATTGTTAAAGCATCTAGGCAGCTGAGGTTCCAGTTTTGAAAGGCAGTTGGAGCACATCTACACTGCTATGTGCTTTCACATTCCAATTCATCTGCTTCTGGCACAACATCAAGTCTCTCACACCCGCAGTGCAGATTCTGCTCCTCGCTTTTGGAGGCTACTCCTCCCTCACCCTACAGGTATGAAGATTTGGTGCTAGGGATGGTGGCGCCCGGAGCATCTCAAAACTTGCAGGTGTTTCTTAGGTTATCGAGTAACACCCTTTTTGTCCCTGTAAAATGTTAATGGTTTTAATTTAGCTCTTACTTGAGGCACTCTTGAGACTGCACACTGGTTGTTTTCCTTCCTTCCACCTTGCTGCTGTTCATTCCAGCTTCCCTTTATGCTTGCCAAGCGTTTGTACAACAGGCAGAAGTTCTGTGAAATGCTGGATCCTGAACAGATTAACTCTTCTGTTGTAAGGTGGGTTCAGGAGGGGTAGGATCGCATCACTGTGGAGCACAAAGGTGACAAGCAGTGTCTCAGCAGTGTCTCCAGATCTTCCATCCCTGGAGGCAGATAGGTTTCACCAGCTTGCCCTAGGCCACCACAAATGGGACACTTCTGCCCTGAAGTGGAAACAGTTGCACAATAGAGGTGGTTACCCCTCACAGCTCTAAGTTCATGACTGGGTCAGCACTGGCCTGTCATTATTCCTGGGCTTGTGAGGATTCATGAGACAATCAATCATGTGGCCTGTGTGTGGATAATGGGTATAACTAATGTGCCTGAAATAGCAGCTGGCTTGCTGATAATGGACTTCCCAAAGTGCGCTGAGTGTCATTAATAGTATTCATGGCTGCAGGTTGCTTGCCAGAAAAAGTAAGTAAATACATTCATCAGAATTCAACACAGACTAGGATCAAAATGAAATATGCAGGAAAGGCACATGAAGAAAGCGTAAGTACCTTGGGAATTTGAGGGGCCAAATAGAGATTGTTTTGCATGGGCTGTTCTCTACTACTGTCTCCCGGAGACACCAAGGTGAACCCGGACAGGCTGCTGAACAAGGAGCATAGGAGAATTGAAAGCAAAACTGGCACCCTCTAACTGGCATCCCTGTGCCCTCAGCCAGGCAGCATGCTGAGAGCAGGCAGAACCAGGCCCCAGGAAAAATAGCTTCTTAAGTTGACTACACGGGTTACCTGTCATCCTTAACTTTTTAAGGAAAGATTGTCAGTTATTTGTCTGTTCTCTCTCTCTCATTTTCCCTGTCCCTCCATGAAATCTGCCTTGGATCATGAAAGACTGAGGGAGAAAAAGTGACCTTTTCTCAAATCTGAAGAAAAATCCCATTTCACTACAGGCAGTTTCCTTGACAATAACAATCTCATTAGTCACAATGAAATCAGAAATCATTGTCCATAATGCCTGCAGTAGAAACACCATGAATGGCAGTTAATGGGGCCTGAATTTGCTTCCTCCAGGTCTTCTCCCTAAGCATTCCTCATCCCAGGGTGCTTCATGGCCCATTCTTTTCTGCAGGCTGATCCGGAGCTTTTGACACTCTGAGTTGTTCCCAAAACTACCTTCCTTTTCTGCCGCAGGCTTTATCTCTTTCCTGTAAAAGTCAGCTTGACCATGTTGAGAACCAAGCATTTAAATGAAAGCCTTTTCTATGCTGACGACAGAGATTAAGCAGAATTGTGGAACCTTCCTCCAGGCAGGTGGCAGAGCCCTAAGTGATGGCTATCATGGAGCTTGGTTCTCCTGAGTAGGACTGTACAGAGGCTTCTGATTAGTTAATGCTCTATTTTATTTATAATTCAATATCAGCACCAAAAGGCAGCAATAAGTCAGAGTATTAAATATTGGCATAATTTTTTTTTGCATTGCATTGGTAATTGTGTAGCCCTTTGCAGCTGATTTACACAACTCATTTTTGTGCAAACAAAACAGTTATAAGCACAAATTAGAGTATTTTATTTTAGCAGTGCACAATCCCCAAAATTTTGATCTTGGGTACCTACACCTCTTCAGAGCTTAAAGCCTGAGCCCACAGGGAAATGGTGTCTCTTTGTCTTGGAGCAGGTTACAGAAAAAGGCAAGTAGGTAGTCCCAAGAAGTCTGCTGTCTAGTGGGATTTGTGTGTGTTTGGCACAAGGATGCTGTCATGACCAAGAATCTACATCTTCTTCTACTAACTCTGAGCTTGTTTACTGTAGTTCAAGGATCTGAGATAAAACCTTAAAAATGTTTTCTTTTAAGGGAAACAGAGAAGATCTCCTGCCTCCTTAAAACATCAGACGGCTAAATCCAAAGTCACACAGGTACATAACATGGGCAGCAGGTGGATTGCAGGTTCCTGAACATACAAACACAGTCCATAAAACTCCCACCTTCCCTTTTTGCTTATTTGAAGGCTGTAGCCAACTTCCCTAAACTAATTGTGCTCATGTTTTGTCTGATTCCTAAATCTTTTTGGAACTGACAGACTAGGTAACATGAGTTTTAACTTCCTGATGAGCTCATTTCCACAGGCAGGCTCAGACATCCTCCTCTTCTGCTGAAATCCCCCACTTAGCCAATGTGAGAGATTCATGGGATTCATAAACAGAGCAAGCCAAAGAGACCATGTCTGCTGCACTGGCCTAAGGTGGATATTCCCCATTGAGGCTGACAATGACTGGCTACCACTCTGTGGCAGGATGTCCGCCTATTTTTTCTTAATATTTGTTAAGTCCAAAACCATGACTAAAAAAAAATCAGTTGTTGGTATACTCCTTCTGTCTCATCTGTGAACTTTTTGACCTGATGTTCAGCAATGTGACAATAGCTTTCAAGATAAGACACTTTTTTAATAAAAGGAAAATAGAGAAAATGGAAGAGCAGTGGGCAGAGAAGGTGCTGTATGGAGTTCATCTCTGGTCTGCCTAGTGCTCAGTTATGGCAGGATTGGTATCAGTTTTTGTAATGAAATCACATCACATTTTAATGTGACTTGCACACATATATGTAACACTTAGTAAGAATACAATAACACAGCCTCAGGCTTGCATTGGTGACCAGCCCACCTAAAAGAATCACAACCTACCCTTCTCCCCAGATGGCACAGCCAAATACTACAGAGCCATCAGCAACAATGTGGTCTGCTCAAGTATTTTTATCAGAATGATATGGAAGTTCTGATCCAGAAACCCACAGAAGTTGCAATATCTTAATATTATAAAAGTTATTTTAGGTAATTTTTGACTTTTATTTGCCGAAGAGATTTTTCCTTCACACCTTCTAAAGCTCCTTGTAGTCAAAAATGTGTATGCAAACATGTCAATTACTTACTTAAGAAAAAAAAAAAAGCTAAAAGTTTAGAAGACCTAAAAGCTGAGGTATCTCTCCCAGCTTAGAGAATTTATGGTGCAAATCTCCAGTTACTGAGAAACACTGTAGTCCTCCAGCAACTGAACCCTCTGCCTGATCATACTTCTCCTACCTAACTTTTAGGAATTGCGTAAGAACAGGAAATTAAAAAAATAATCTCTTCTTTAGAATGCTCACAGAATAAAACCTTGCCTTGGGAATATGATACTTATTTTGCTTTTGATTAATTGTAGGGTTGTACATGTACAGATGACCTGCATGTTGCAGTATCAAGTAAGAATAAAGGATGCTTCCTTGAAAATCAAGATTTGATTAATTTAAAATTCTCTGGGGAAAAAACCTGTAGACAGAAAAGAACTGTCAGGAAGTTTATAGCTACCTGTGTGATATACTCACTGTAAAATGCACATCTAAATCAGGTGGCTGCTTTCTTCCATTAGTAACATTGGCATATGCAGAAGCAGTTGTTCAGTGTAAAACAGCTCATGTGAGTTAGAGAAAGCAATTAAATTAACTTGAGCCAGGCACCCATGCAAGCTTCTCCTGTGGCAAAGAAATGTGGAATTATAGAGTATTATAGCCTTAAAGGATTTATCTGTAAAGTACTGCATAAGACAGAGAGAAGCATACATATTCCATTTAATGATGCAAATATTGTCAACTATTTAATATGTAGTATATTTGTTCCTGAGAAGCCAGTGATATTTAGAAAAAGTAGGACTTATCCCTCATTTTGAAACATTTCTGGAGCAAATCCAAACCAGCAGCTGGGATTTTATAACTCCTGCAGGATCCTGAAAAATCCCACATTCAGTCCTAAGGAATTCTTACTCGCATTCAAAAGTGATGACACTATAAAAAATAGCTAGAAAATGACTTATTGTGGACTGAAGAGTAGGGCAATCTTCTTCTTTATTCCTCTGACCTGCAATTTTGCAGAACTCCAGTGCTGGCAAAAAAAAAATCAACTGGAGGATCAGAACTACAATGTTAAGGCTCAGTGTTTGTATTTTTATCATTCGTAATGGAAATGTTAGGAATAAAAGGTGGATATCAGAGGTAGTATGTAAGATTTAGGACATGGATGACACAATCATCTGAAGTTTTATTTCATTCCATGGCACTGGAAAGCCCAGGTGTCTTTTAAGAAATGGCAGAGGTAAATGCCAAAGTAATTTTCTTTTTAAAGTAGTTATATTTCTACACATTTTATTGCCTTTAAACCTGTTCCTGGCTGTGTATTCTCCAGGAACTCTTGGGACAGTTTTCTGCACCTGCTCCTTGTGTTGGTGCCTGCTGGGCTGAATAGCTTCAGAGTCTTTTCTCTCTCTGTTTTCTCTGCCTGAACACACCAAAGGCATTGTGTGGAAGTTCTACCCTGTGAGCAAAGAATCTAGCTGGAAATCTTTATTTTATAATGCTTAGAAATCCACATGCACACTCACATTTTTCTTTAGAAATACCAATAACATCCCCCCCAACATTATTTAAGTAAAAGGACTACGAAAGGAAGGAGAATATTAGCACAAATATGTCTCTTATGAAAGAAAAGACATAAGATTGTGGTTCAAATATGCAGGAAATCCAAATTCAGTGTCCCCGATATGAAACAAAAATATCAAAAGTCACATGATTCAAAGCTGACATAAATCCAGTCTGATACTTGTAACTTGGTAAAATGTTTTTGGTTTGTTAACAGCACATTGCTGTATTTTGTTCTAGATGAGGTATCACCTGTCCTCTCACAGGCTGGAAGAGTGTTGTCAACAAAAGGAACTCTTCATTGCATACTCTTAATTCAGCTGAAATCCAGGATATGCCTACTCTGGATTGCTGGTACTGCTCAGTGATCCTGCAGTGTTACTGATGACAGGACTGCAGCCCAAGTGCAATCAAGGAAAAGCCAGGAGCTGCAGCTTTCATCAATGGGATTTTAAACAAGGGGTTTTCATGAGTACCAAGACACATTCTGCTTGACATGCTGGCACAAAGTCAACACAGAAGAATGCTGTGTCAGGAAACTCTCATGATATTTACAGCAGAAATTAAACCCTTCAAATTTTCCTCTGAATAAAGGGTTCACGTGGAGTTGTTTGATTACATAAAATTACATAATTTCTATAAACATGAGGATGTTACAGACAATATAAAAATCATCACAACATAATTGTTAGGCAGGATGAAACTCTTATAGGAGTGCACCCCCAGAAGTGCCTCAGAAAATTAAAAAGCTTCATCTGTATTGCTATCATTATTTTCAAATGACATTCCAACCTGCCACTTCGAATTTCTTTTCTGTAAAAAATAAAAGGAATATTTAATCATCACAGCATTAGTCTCCTATTAGGACATGGCTGTGTCAGAAATAATTTTAGTGGTGAGATTTAAGGCCTTTTAGCCAAAAGGTCGTAAGGAACTGCCTGTAATACTGACAGAAATTTGACCTGTCACAACCGGGTCCTGGACTCTTTATGGTGCAAATTCTGGTTTATTTGATCGGGGGCTGTCCCTGCCCTTCGTGGGAGCTTGCCTCTGTTTTAACTCCTTATAGCCCAGCTTCGCACACCGGGGTGCAGGGAAACTGGCCAGGAGGGAAAGGGACGAGCCCTTGTGAGTGCTGCGAGGCGAGGGACCGCCGGGATGCCCGCGCCGGTCGCCACGCGGGGGCCGAAACTCAGACCTTTGCACCGGTGCGGAGTTTCACACGCCGCGGCCGCGAACACGAGTGCCACGGCCGCAGCCCCCGCCCCGCTCCCCGCGGCGTGGGGCAGCTCCGCGCCCCGGCCCGCACCTGGCGGGCGAGAGGCGGC
>VZSE01003882.1:128252-296684 GCA_013398275.1 Promerops cafer
GGTGCCCCCTCCGCAGCCCATGCCTGGGCACGGCTGCAGCCGCCCCGCGGTGGGACGGGCTGCCGGCCCCGCGCCTTCCATCTTGCTCCGCGGCAGGAGCGGGGGCTGCGGGGGCGGCACCCGCGCCGGGCCGGGGGACACAGCGGGCCGGCCCCCGCCGCCTCCGCAGCAACTTTACTTTTCTCCGCGGTGCTGCCGCCCGCGCTGCCCCGGGCCGGGCTTTTACAGCCGGGGGGCGTGAGCTGGGGGGCTGGGAAGGTAGCTCCGAAGTGACTTCGCGAAAACTTCCCCGCGTGTGGCTCTGCCCCGGCCGCTGCTGGACCTGTCCCGTCCCTCCCGGTGGGCGCCGGTGAGCCGGCAGCGATCGCGCCTCGGCGGTGAGCAGTGCCCGCAGGAGCTGCCCCGAGTCCCGGCAGCGGTCCCGGGATGGCCTCGGGTCCCCGAACCCTGCCGTACGGGCGGTGATGTCAGAAGCGAGATGGTTTCTGGTCACTTTTAAGAATAAGCAATCTGTTAGAATAAAAAGGTATCTTTGCCCCTGCCTCAGAGAGGGCTTCTGTCATGGGTGGATGTTGTGTCCCTTGCTCTGTCTTCAGCCTGTGAGTCAAAGACAAAAAGGCTGGGATACCATTTACTCTCGGGTATGCCCGTCGAATTATGTCTTCGATTTACAGGTTGGTTCCGTGGTAGCATGTGGAGTCCTGAGGCAGGACATTTGGGTTTGGTTGCTGCCGTGCTGGCTTTCCTGCTAGGAACAGCAGTTCACCGAGTATTCAAAAGGAGGAGGTTCTGTTTGCTGTGTGGAAGAAGTCTTGTTCCCTTGCATTGAAGGTGGAGGTCTTTTGCAGAACTACTGCCCTTCTGACTAGTAAATCCTATCCCTAATGGAAAGTTCATCACAAACATGACATCATGAAAATAGTTGCTGAAATGAGCGCGAGGTGTTTCAGCTGTGAAAAGCGAGCTTTTGAGTCTTTACTCTTAGTAAATACATCATTACTAAGATCTGTGGTCATATTTCTTTATGTCACGAATCTGTGTAGCAGAGGAATCACAGAAATAGGATGGATGACAGTTGTCAAAATATATCAGATGCGTTTACAGATGAGGGAACTTTAGAAAGGGTCTAATCTGGCTGTGTCAGAAACTGGAAAGATTTTCTCATTTCATTCTGCATAAAGGTTGTGTCATGAGCTGTAACATGCGGACTTGTCTTTATTCTGAGTAAACAATGGTGGTGGTTTTGCTCTGATGGGTTTAATGTCAGTTAGAATACTGATTTGTTAACAGTTCTTGTTTATTCCTATTTCTGTTTAACCTCTTTCATCTTCATTGTAAAGCCGAATAGATTTATATGTTAATAGTCTTACCACTGATGCTTTTCTTTATTGTATTTCAATTGTGTAAAGAAAAAAAATCTCTACTGTGCCTAAAGTAAATTATTGCCTTCTGAAGTATGTTGCATTGTATAGTGCTTAAGTTTTAGCTAGTAATTTAGCAGGATTCCAGTCACTGGAACTTTCCTGATTTAGACTTGCAAAAATATTAAATGGTCAAAATATTTAACCAGTACTGAATTTAATAGTTCTTGAGTATGAAGAATAGATGAAATAAAGCTTTCAAGCTAGACAGAAAAACGGCTAGTACAGTAATGAAATGAAGGTGCATCTTTAGCTAATGTAGGAGTTTAGTGTGGCATTGAGTAAAAGGCAATTACAAATGCAGTTGATTTCTGGTTCAGAGCCAGTTATGCTAACATCCTCCTCTTCTGTTTCTAGAAAATATTTCCATTCAGTTAGTCTGCAGAATGTTTTATGTACATTGTGCTATCAGAAGACTTTTGTGAATGTAAATACTGTTATTTTAAACTAACAGTGCAGCTGATAGCTTTCTATGATTTAGCTATGGAGTAATACTGGATGTGAAATATTTAGTAATATAAATTGTATTCACATCGCATATACAAGTATGCCTTTATATAGGATTTATCCATCCCAAATGCTTGTATATATAGGATAAGAATACTCATACAGAATATAAGAAAAAGAAACATTTAAATGCTTGTGTATTTTCGTTGATTTTATGTTCCTGTAATCTGATTGTTTTAATCAGTGTTTTGTTCCTGTGAGAAGAGCTAGTCTTTGTTCAACCCTATGAACACAGGTAGGACTGACCAGTAGTAATTTTCCTGTATAACAACACAGACCTGCTAAGTTAATTTGATGCTGAAGTTTTTTGGTGGTGATCACTTGTAAAACAAGCTACAAAATGAAAAGGGATAAAACAACCCATCCAAACCAGAAAAGTACCCTACAACCACAAACCAAACAAGATCTCAGAAAAGAAGTGAGCAGGTAAGTAATGCCAGTTTATCCTTGTGCCTCCTGCTGACTTTCCCCTTCAGGGAAGCCTCTCCTGCTGGCTTTATTATATCCACAGTCCATACCCCCCTTCTATGTCATAATAAACATCTACTGTGCAGCTTTAATTTCAAGTCTAGTTGTAGCAGCAGATTTCAACTGGAAAAAGTCAGCTCTGGAGGTGCTGGGAAAACTGGGAAGGCAAAGATTTCCCTGTGGTGAACTATGAGTGGTTTGTACCAGACTGTTTTTCCCCAGGCTTTTCCCTCTCAAATGTTACAGGCTTTCTTGAGAGCTCTGCGTCTTCTGTGTGCACCTGTGGGGAGCTGATCGGGCCCTTAGGTCCTCAGCAGTGGAAGGAAGGAAGATGTGGGCACTAGGATGTGAGGCTTGAGGGGTGGGTGGGTGTGTTAGAGAGGATGTGCGCCTGTATCCTCGAGGCACTGCAGCATAGAAGGTTCACCTGGTACCAGTACTCTTTTCTCACTCCAAACCAATGCAGCATTGCTTTGGGGAGCACTTCAAGGCTGTTGTATTTCCCTTGATGCTCAGTTCATCTAGGGTGTCAGGAACTGGATGGCAGTGCTGCCACACTGCAGTGCCTGCCACAGCATGTTCTGGTGCAAGGAATCAACTTAAAAACTATCCAAGGAGCTGCGTTGTTTTGAGGTGAGGAGCTCTTGGGATATTGCAAACGGTGATAACCTTGTGCAGACCTACTGAGTTTGCTCCAAGTGGGGTTATTTTAGTGTATTGGTATCCTTGTTTGCCCCTTCCTTGCTTCAGAGCCCCCCTTCTACATTGAATATCTACTGCAAAAAGTCCTTAGCACAGCCTGTGATCACTGTTCCTACAAGTCATGCGCTGAAATGGAGGTTATCCAAAAACTTGATAAAATCAGAATTTTGCTAATGGAAATTGGCCAGTCTTGCTGAAATGAAGTAGCGGTCAATGATGTTGGCTCACCTTGGCAACAATTGATACTCTGAGTAAAGGAGAACAACCTGGGATAATGTTTCAAGCATCAGAGCGTGTGTTTGCGTGTAGAGTTTAACGTTTTGTGAGAGCGCTTTGTGGTGGAGAAGATTCTCTTCTGAGGGTGGCAATCAGTGGTATTTCAACAAGTATTTTTAGATGTCGAGTGTGGAAATTATGTGGGATACTTACGTCAACTTAAAAAAAATCATATTGTGCTGGTTTTCAGTGACTAAAACCATATTTAAAATCCGGAGTGGAGAGCTGCTTTTCTGTGTGTACTGCAGCACAGCTCCTGGTATTCTGCTGCCTGCTTTGTAATCGAACAGTACTCTGCAGTGGCTGTGCTGCTTCTGGCTTTCACTGCCACAATTATCACACGAAGCCCACTCCTTTAGAGGAAAGGAATTGTACTCTGTGTTAAATAAAAGATTTGTAATATAAACCTGATGCAGTATACCCTGTCATTTCAAAAATGACATGTGAAGATGTGCTAGTGTAAGACAGTGTCTTTAAAATTCAGGGCGCACTTCCCTCCTCCCCAGTTTTCTGCTTAAGATGTAAATCAGATCTTGTTGTAAACCACCTAAAACACTTTCTGAGGTGACATCTTCGTAAATACTTTAACAAGAAAAATGTTACTGGAATTAATTTTGTTGAATATTCCTTCCAATCAAGTTAAATGAAAATGTTTTATGGAACTCCTGTTTCAACTTCATAGCTGATCAAGTTTGCCAGGAGTGCAGAAAATACTATTTGTACGTCTTGTATGCTCACTGTGGGACTGCTTGAGATCCCTTAATGTACACAAATGTTAATTTTAGAAATTAAAGCATCTAATTATGCTTTGGTTTTGATTTTATTTTTTAAGTAGTATTCCTTCCACTGTTTTTCCTCTGTTAGATAGACCAGTTAGGTTAAGGAAGAAGGAAATACTAGGAAATTTTTATTTTCTGCTTTTCTATCCATGTTCACACTTGACAGTCAGGGAAATTAGGTGAACTTCAAGGAAACATTTTAAAGGAAACATTAGGAAACATTTTAAACCCCAGGACTCAAGGATAAAAAAATGTGCAGGTATTTTGTGAATCCTGCCTCAAATTCAAAACTAGCATGTTCTCATGGAAGATGTGCTGACAACGAGCATCTGTCCCTGAGGTTACTGCTGCGTGAACTTGTCTGCTCATCTTAAGCTGTAAGAGAATCAGCTTCTCAGATAAGGGAAAGATATGTTACTGAATTTAATCATGTTATTGTGGGTTAGCAGTTTGCATCTGATCAAATGAGGCCACTTCACTGTGGGTATGCTTCATGCTTTTGCCAGGTACATGTTAAAAATCAGCTTATTTTCAACCAAAGGCTGAGGGTGACTGTTCTTTGTATTTCAATTTTTCACCTAGTAAGGTAAGAGGAATCTTTTTCTTCTTGAGCTTACATGGGTTCTTGGAAACTGAAGAGAGCTGCCGACCTAGGGTTAGAAACCTTGTACAGAGGCTTTATGTTTGTCTTTTCTGTTTCCTCATGTGTGTCACATGCCTCCTGAAAAGTTAAAGTATAACCTGGATGGAAAGAAAACTTCTGTGAGGAGAGGATGTGCTCACAGTCGCAGCCTTAAGAATCAGGACTGGGTGTTGGGGATGAATGTTTGGAGAGAGATGCGTGGAATATCATCTTTTACCCCCAGGAAGGCATTGCCTAGACTTAGTGTGGAGTGCAGATATCTAATATGTGAACAGTTGGGACATTTGGTTAGTTGTGGTATGCAAAGTGTACTGTAGTTGTTTACATTTAAAGTGAAGAAGTGATAAGGACAGAAATGGAAGGAAATGTCAGTTTCTCGGCTGCTGACACAAGAAGCTGGCTTAACTAACTTCATTCCTTTCCTCCAGTAGCATCTGAAACGACGACTGAATCTCAGATTGGAAAACACTAATACTAGGAGATAGAGAATAACAAAATACTAATTACAAACTATATATATTTTGTACTTGTTGGGACTTCTGTCTCTTTTCACCTCCGTCTTGTCTGAACTGTGTCTTGGACATTGGTCTTTTTCCATTTGCTAAAGTGAGCGTTGGTGAAGACCATTTGCCAGGTGGGATAAGATGACACTCTAGAGCTGGTTTTCAGCAGCATGCAAAGGGCACAGGCAAGCTGTGTCAGTTTTTTTATTCTCTTAAAACCTGCTGGGATGGGGAGGACTTCTAACACAAGGATGGAAAAAAAGCAACAGTTGCTCCCTAGTGCCCTTTTAGCATGAAAGAAACTAAGAGCAGGCAAAAATCATCTACATCTCTTGCGATCTGCGTAGCATTTTATGACCTGTGGTATTAAAAGAATTTGTTAAATCTTGTGGGATCTTCACGAAGATATGGTCTTCATTGACAGCTGAGAGATGATTGTCTCCTGTGTCTGGGTCATAAACAAGGTTTTTTCCCCTTTTGTAGAAAGAAAGTGTGAGATAAGTGCAAATAAATGCTTTGTTTTTTTGCAGAGGCAAAAGCAGTTTTTGTTCATGTTTTTCAGAAATGCAGTTAGATTTGTCAGCAGTGAGTGATGGCAGCAAACACTCCAGCTTGCCTCAAAGAACAGCAACATGTAGAATTCGAAGCAGTAACAATATTTGCCACTGACAGGCACAGTTGCTTTTTTGTGGGTATCTGGCAGCTATAGAGGGTGTAAATGCTGAAGGATAAGTTTTTGATCAGAGTTTCTTGCACACTGAAACATTAGAGGCAGGCATAACTGGAAATACAGAAGCTTCAGTGTTAGATCCTTCAACAATTTACAGACTTCTCTTGAATCTCAGTGCATAATTTTATCCCTACTATGGGTTGTTTTTCTATTATTCAAGATTATCTGAGCTGCCACAGCTCGAGGTTCTCCCTGAAGAGCTGTGAAGACCATGTTGCTCTCCAGTGGTTGCAGGAGGTAAGGCTTGATGCTGTACCTTCTCCCTATTGCTTGTATCTGAGTCCTCTTTAGTCATGCTAATGCTTTTGAAAAAAGATGCACTGAGTCAGCAGGTATCTGTAAGGGTCTGGTGATTGTGGCTGTGAAATTCGGATGTGTTTGAATGTTTTAGCTAAGTGTTTTGAATTTGTGCACATTGAAACAGCAAGAGTACCATCCATCCTGACTTATAGAAAACAGACTGATGAGATGTGTCAGCATCCTGTGTGGATAGGGGCAGGGTGATCACCTGCTCAGCGTTTCATTTGGGCAAGATGAGTGTGAGACCCTACAAAATTCAGGGTAAAACAATAACATTTATGTCCAATACAAGTAATCTTGATTACTGTATTACCCTACTGGTTTGTTTGGTTGTTTTTTTTTTTTTTTCTTTCCCATGTTCCTTTTTCTGCTGGGTGGCTGGGGAACACAAACTCACAGATTCTTCTGGCGTGTCCTCTGGTATGAGATGACCAGCTTTTTTATGGTTCTGAATGATATTGATGGTGTTTTTTTCCAAGTCATTATCAGTGCAAGTTCTGTGTGTCACTGATTCTGTATCACAGATTAGAAGCAGTGTTCTTTGCTTACTGTTGAAATAGTTTAATGAGAACATACAAATAGAAAAGACAGGTAAGCAAGGGGTGACAGTTTTGGTACTGGTACATATTCCACAAGGAATTTTGTTGTCTTTTCTCTTTGGAAATCACCACAGGAATTGAGAATGCCTGACATGACTGACTTGATCTCCATCTTTTTTGTGCCTTAATTTCTTGCTATTAGTAAAAATCATCACTGAGAAGATTCTGCTACTGTGAAGGAAAACTGCAGAGAGTATTTTAATAGTTTTACCATCTTCTTTACACACTGGAATCCCACAGACATTTAGGGAGTTCCACAGTTTCCTCATGCAAGTTTAAATCTTCTCTCAAAATAAGAGCAACGATTCCCTGAAATACAAAGATAGAGATGTAATGACGACAGTTAAAAGTAACTGTCAGTGAAACTTACCAGATTTTGGGGTTTTTTTACCAGTGGGGTGAGAATGAAGTTTTAACACCACTGTTTTGTTGGCTAGTAATTTCATGTTGCATAACTGAATACAAACATTTCCTTATTAAGAGATAGTGTTTTGGAGGTTGTAAAGTATTGCCAGAATGTGTCTTCTCAGTAACTGTCTTTCCTAGGAAGGTAGGAGAATTTAAAATAACTATTTTTGTTTACTAAGCTACGCTGTGTAGTTAGCACTTTCTTCCTGGAGCAGTTTCCCAGTAGTTGAATGTACAGTGAGACATGGTCTCTCTGTCCCACTCTACAGTGTGCAAAATACAACCAAGAAATTTACATTTAATCAACAATATGAAGAACATATCAGTGACAGGTGTGTAAGTGAACCAGACCTTGTTTTGTTTCTGTGGATATCAGTTGGCGACACAGCAGCAATGCCAGCTTTTCTACAATTGCCTGACATGGAGACACGTTGGTTGTCTGCAGTCCAGGACTTGTCAGTTTAGCAGCTTCTACAGTGGGACAGTATTCATGAGAAGAGTTTTTGTAGGCAAAAAAATAAGAACAACTGCTGCCACTTTTGGGGGGCTGTAATAACAGCTGACATGACACCAAATTCAGCAGTCAAAAATATCTGTGATAAATGTGTTCTGCATGGGCAGGAAGAAACAAGGTTATAGGAAATTGTTATTGGGATAGAAGTAAGAGACTTGTGGAGTATTTGAATTGTATTATTCTTTTTTTTATTTGGATTATTGTCTCTGTGGACCAGATACTAAGTCCTTTGTATTTCTTTGTATTGCAAAGAACAGCTTCCCCTGCTTCTGTCTTTCACCTTGATTACCTTTCCAAAAGGTGAGGAAGAACCTGGTGCTGACAGGTGCTGCCTCTCACCTGAGAAGTTTTATTGGCATCTGAGTAAAGCCAGGATGGTTCCAAGAAGTGAGGTGTATCAAGCTGCCTGCTATGCTTTCTTGAAATCTCTTCAAAGCATTGGTAACTGGCATGGTTTTGTTGTCACTTGTACCCATGCTCCTCACAACAGGGTTGAGACCTGAGTTTGAGAGGAGGCAGTTGTGGAATAAACGCTTGTCAAAGTAGTAAAACAAATTTTAATCTCAGTGTGTATTTAGTTGGTTTTGTGTTAGGAATGGATTAGTTACAAAGCAGCTGAGCAGGAAGTAGAGTGGTAGTCACAGAGCAAATACTCTGCGGGGTAAAATTCACTGCCTGGTAAATGGATGCCATTCTGCTGGATTCTGAAGGTTAATTCACTTGTGACAGCAAATTTACTGGGCCCTTGTACCTGTGAGTGGAAGCTGTTTCTTAGTCCAGGTTCTCTTCTGAAAAGTCAGAGAAGACTGTTGCCAAAAATACATTGCCTTCTTCATGTGTATCTGCCAGTTTTATTTTTCTGTATTTTTACATTTTCTGGATCATATTTGTAAATGTAAAAATGATCAATGTTATTGAATGCATTGAGAAATTTTGAGCCTGAGCCTTTTCAAAACACCTTATATATTTGATAAAGCTTCCAAATTTGTGAGGAATATATCTGTAACTTACTTTGACTTTTCCCAAACCAAATGATATACCCAAGATGTGGGTTTTAACAACAGAGTTAATTTAAAGATTCTGTGTGCATCATAATTTGAAGAACCAAAGCCATGTCTCCTCTCTTACAGAAATGTGTTTTGAAATTACAATTTGTAGTGCTTTTAACTTCACCTCTTACTAGGACTGTTTGCAAAATGTGCAGGAGCCAGATAAACCTGCAGGATTTGCATGTCAAAAGTAAAGCAGTTGATCAAATGCTTTCAGCTGGGGTGTGGGCAGCTCTATGGAGAGGGGAGAGAAAGAATGAAATGAAGAATACATAAGGATAATTCAGTACCTTTATACTTGTAGCTTTTATGAGTCAATAACTCAATTCAGGAATGTTAGTAGTAGCAAAAACCTTGGGCCTCAAGCACAAAGTGTTAAAACATGGCTGATGTTTTTTATGTATTCATCTTTACTTATTGAGAGAACACATCTTGTGACTTAAGTTTCATATTATCTTGATTTGAATATTACAGGGCTTTAGTATTCCCAAGCTTTCCTGTCATTACAGCCCCTGACAAAAATGATGCACTACCTCGGGCTTTTATGGTCTCTCTTTTTTCCTATGTCTTTCTTGAGTGCACTAATCCGAAAGTTTTTGAAGTTCCCTGTCTGCCTAAGGTGTTTCTTTCACATGTCCACAGATTTAGGCATGCACTGGTACCTATATTTATGTATTTGTTTAAAAAACAAACCAGAGAGATCAAGAATACTATTTTATTGTAGTTCCTAATTCTGTTTAGATACATGTCCAATACATTCACTGCTATTTGTTTAGTGTGAACTTATTCTTGCTTTTCAGAATACTTTAAGATGAAAAGGGCTTTAATTTTCAGATAACTTGGCCTCTGCCATTAAAGATATATTTTTCAAACCAAAGAAAGAAGATTCAGCTGCTGGCTCTGTATTCTATTTTCTGCTTTCATCAAAGATCAGGGTAGTAGGTAAGTAGTGCCTTAAGCCATGTTCCTATACGTGTTTCTGTTTCATAAAGTGATTGAAGTAATTTTAAAAAACACAACCTCTAAGAATTTCATGATGTCTTCTTCAGGTTTAAATATAGGAAGCATCCATGTAGGTGAGTTATGGAGTCCCCTGTCATTTGAAAAACTAGTCTTGAATTCTTTGCCACCTTATAATAAACATCCGCTGGTTTTGACATTTGTCCTTTTTCTCCTTTTCTTTTCTGATCTTACCAGGGTTGGTGGTACTTTTTTCCTGACCCCTTTTTGTAACTAGGCATATTGAGTTCCTCTAACTGCAAAGAAAGAAGTCAGCACAAAAATTAAAAATAACGTGATTGGCATGTTCATTGAAAATGACCAACTGTCTGGCGTTTAGGCTGCTACTTTGAAGAAAAGTAGCCTTTAACTGACTTGTTTCAAGTGTTGCTTATTATTTCCTTAGTGGTAGTTGCCTGAAATAATTACATAAAATGTCTTTTTTAATTTGCATGGTTTTGCTTTCAGTTATTAAAATGAAAATTCTGTTTGTTTATATGAAACTTCTAAATGTTCTAATTGACAAAATGGGGATTTTATGCAGTTATGTGAATGCATTATAATTTTTTGGGAATCTGATGCTCAATTATAGAGTGTTTCCTACATAATTGAGATACTGAGGGTTATAGTTACAGACATTTAAGGGTTTACAAGGTTAAAGGTAAGCATTTTCATGATATTTAAGAATATGCCTTTTGTCGTATGCCACGATAGTAAAGCACAATACACAGGGAGCAGAAATGAAGGTCTTTTCCTGGGATTGCTCTGAAGTCATTGTTTGCGACAGTATTCTTTAAATAGAACGATTTTTAGCCTAATGTAATGAATCTGTGTGTTTATATTCAAACACATAAATTACCATATTGGCGTGTGGATTCCAGTTAATAATCAATAGCACACTAAGGATTAAAAGAAAAACAAAAACTTGTCATGAATTGACAATATGTCCAAAAGATCTGTCTGTCGGCAGAAGGTGCACATGAAAGGCTTGAGCCAGCAAACTGTCCTGCATGGAGTCCCTAATCCAGCAAAGTATTTAAAAATATACATGTTGTTGTGGATCAGAACATGACAGTAGTGTCAGCTAGAGTCTAGCAGAATGAACAGATGATGCATCTGGTCCTGGTTCATTTGGTGCTCATCTGAAAAAGTTCTCTAAGTCAAGGGTCAAGGTCTCTGAAACTTTTGCGGCTTAAGCTTATGGACAGAATCATAGAATGATTTGGGTTGGAAGAGACCTTAAAGGTCAGCTTGTTTGAACCCCTGTGCCATGGGAAGGGACACCTCCTACTAGACCAGGTTGCTCAGAGCCCCATGCAGGGCTCTGAGCCCCAAGTGCCAGGGTAGGGTAGCCACAACTTCTCTGGGCAACCTGCTCCAGTGCCTCACAACCCTTTCAGCAAAGAACTTCTTCCTAATATCTAATTGAAACCTACTCTCTTTCAGTTTGAAGCCATTCCTGCTTGTCCTGTCACTGCAGTTCGTGATGGAGAGAGAGAAGCCCTCTCTGGCTTCCCTGTAGACCCTGTCTAGGTACTGGAAGGCTGCTCTGGTCTCTCCACACAGCCTTCTCCAGGCTGAACAGTCCTAACTCTCCCAGCCTGGCTTCAGAGGAAAGCTGGACTTGCAGTAGCAGTTCCCTGTCCTTATGTCAAGGGCACCAGAACTGTACACAGTACTCCAGGTGGGATCTCAGGAGAGCAGAGGGGGAGAATCACCTCCCTTGACCTCCTGGCCATGCTCCTTTTGATGCAGATACAGATAATGAATAATCCTTCTGAAGTCAGTGTGCTTAAATTTATGCCTCTAATTTCTATGCTTAAGTGAATCATAAGGTAATTCTAAAAAGAAACTATTTATTTTTTTTAATTAAGGATCATTCTCATGATATGTGCTAATATCTGTTTTGGGGGGGGGAAGAGAAAGCCAGTATAAAGCATTTAAAATACCGTAAATTTTCTCCCGGTGTTTTTATTAAAGTATTGGGGTTTTTTTTCCCCCAGAGAACATGTAAAATAACGTTTTTATTTGGTGGTATTTCTCTGCTTATTCCTTATGTTCATCGTTGGAAGACAAGTTAAATGTGTTTAACTGTAGGGTGTTTGACATTCTTTTTTTCTGGTGGAAAAACTTCTTTTGTGGTCATTGAAAGATGGTGCATTGTGAATGTATGTGCAAAAAATGTGTACTCAGAGCTGGCAGTTTTCTCACCAGAAGTGACACGTACCATTTACCCAAACAGGTCTGAGATCCCCCTGTGTTTTCAGAGTTACCTGATTTATTATCACAAAGAGGCTAATAATTCTAAATCATAGTAAAAGGAACAGTCTTTGTCAAAGTGGAAGTATTGAGAGAGTTGGGCTTTTTACATTTCTTTCAAATTTTTGCTTAATGTGGAGTCTAAAGCCCACAAACTTTTCCCTACTGCATATTGGACTGTAATAGCATTGAAAGCATAAGTTATCACTGTACAAAGTAGGGTAGCATCTTGGTTGAAATCAATAAGAATTTTCCGTTGAATTCGTTGAAAGTAGGGTACCCGTGCTGTTGCCAGTTGGGAAAGCTACAAATTTGGCTTAGTTTTTTTTGAAAACTGGAGTATAGCATTGGATGGAATGACAGGATCACTTTTTGAGAAAGAGAGATTAAACACTCTGGGGCTATTGCTGTGAATTGGCATTGAAAGGAGGAAAACTAGTGATACTATTTTGTGCCTTGTTCCTTAATTCCCAGGTAGTTTAAAAGACATACTTTTGGATATTCCTTCCTACTTTGATTTTGTATTCCAGTGTTTCTGTTTTTGTGAACTGCTGACGTCAGTACTTTGAAAATACTTTGACACCCGGGAGGTGTTAATGAAATTAAGTAATAATAGAAACATTAGAATTTCCAAAGAAACTTAGAAATGCTCCCAGACAAGTCTGAATGTCTTCTGCTTTGTCGATCAGTAAAGAGGACTTTGAGTTCGCATTAGTTTGTTTCATCTTCAGCTGTGATTTAAAACCTTAAGCCTTCCTTCTTTAAAGCAAGGTGGGTATTATTTTGTGAGGAAAAAAAATGGGGCAGATGTGTGGTTGTTGCAAGGTCATGGTAAAGATCTGCTTTGCAGTTGGAGCTCTCATGTCTTGTTCTTCAGTCAGTGAAACACTAGTCTCTAGTCTTTCCTGTATGAAGGAATTGTAAAGATTTCTCTTCAATACTTGGTTAGAAAGTACAAATGCAAGAAAAGGGCACCTTTTTTTTTCCAGACAAAAAGACTACTTATTTGTGTGAATACAATATGTAGGAGAGATTGTAAATCCACATGCTCACCCTTAAAAGCATGATCCAATGTCAAGTGGATCATCCATGGAGTAAACTGAAAAATAATAAAAAAGCTGAATAAACTCAAGATTATTCTGCAGTATGACATTGCCATAAAACTCTTCTAGTGCTCTATAGCCTTCCAGTCAGTTAAAAAATGAAATAAATTCTCTGTTAACATACAATACTTGTATGTCTTTAAATAGACTGAAGTATTGCTTTGGTAAAGAACATTGGTTATAAGTTATTAAACCTAATGGATTTTTGTTTATTTATGATAGTTTTCTGTTCTACTGGTGCATCTCTGTGTGTTTATTGAAGATTTCCTTGAGAAAAAGTCTTAAGGAAACATAATTTGAACATAAATGTTTAATCAGGGGAGAGAGGGGCTCTATTTTCGTAATGAAAATGTAATCTTTCCCCTTGAACTGAGGTGCTGCATAAAAGGTAGACAAGAATAAAAGCACTTTTGCTTATTTGATCTTCCAAGGGCAAGCTTATGATCTGCCATTGCACAGTTTGGGAACTGATAACCTATGAGCCCAGTTGCGCAGAAGAGAGGAAGCAATTTTTTCTTTTGCATGTAAAACCAAGAATTTACATTTAATCTCGTGAAAAATCTTCTCGCCAATACTAAGATGTGAACACCAAGGTGCCTAAGTATGTACAGAAGAATTGTAGAAGAGTTGGCAGTGTTAGGTTTATGGTTGGACTTAATTGTCTTAAGGGTCTTTTCCAACCTGAATGATTGTATGATTCTAAGTTCATCTCTAAGAGACTGATTTAGCTATTAGTCTTCATTCTTCCTCCTGATGTCCCAGTAATTTGGGCTGTGCTGGAGACAGCTTTGGTCTCAGTCACCTTTAGGTTTTGCCTCTACTGAACTTCTAGAGTTGTCTTTTCGATGGTGATGGGGTTAAATACCTCAGCTGCTTCCCCCATACTGTGTAGCACAGCATTTGCCATTTGTTTTCTGTCTGACTGAGCAGATACTGTTTTCTTTCCCCAGGACCACCTTTTGGCTTCCCCTAAGCTGTGAACATCATCTGGTATAGTAGAGAGCTGTAAATAGTTTTTGAATTAGGTTCTGCATTCAGCTATCAGCATCATGTCCTGCTTCTTTCTGAAACTGAGTTTGGAATGCAGTTTTATATAATTCATCCTTTTTGTGATATTTAAAGGTTGCAATGAATTAGGACAGTTATGGGAAGAATTTGAATCTTCAAGGCAAAGTACAGGTGCAGTGAAAAATACCTATAAGCACCTATAGGCCAGCAGGTAGAATATATTGCTATGGAAACCTTATTAAACTGGCAGTGATGAGAATGCCAGATTGATTGCTGCTTATTCATAAGATGTTTTATTAAAAAAGAAAAAAGCAAAAATCACAAAATCTTATTCAGTAAGTAGGGACTGTGTTATGGTGTTCAAAGATGTGAACTAATATTTACCCATTCAAGGAAATACTAACAAAATGTCACTTTTATTAGAGAACAGCTTAAAGGTCTAGTGGTTCCTTCATCTCTTCTTTGCATACAGTATAGACGGTGTAAGCATAACTTGAGATTCAGAATATGATTTGTTTGAAAAAGCATTTCTAATTTTTATTCATTAAAAGTCAAATTAGGATATATAAACTAAAGAATGAGCAAAAACATAATGGGGTGAAATTGTTTGAAACCATTTTAATTATGTCTCATGTCATTCCGCAAATGTTTCAATTTCTTTTATGGTGAAGTGTTTAATGAACATAAACAAAATGTCATTTAATATTTTTAGTTATATTAAAATGAGCTATTTCTTAAAAGGAAAACCAAGAAATTGTTTTCCAGTAATCCACGTAACCTTGCCTAAGCCCCTAGTTTATCTAATATTTTCGTTTTCCATTTCCTCTATTAGCCTTGCTGTCTTCATGTTATTCTATTTTGGTGTTTTTGTATGGTTTCATAATATTTCATTGTTTGTTTCCTTTATCAATCCTCAGCTATTGCAATGCATTTTTTTTTTTCAATTTTGACTGATTTTTGTTTTAACAGAGAGAAAAGGGGTGGGGAAATAATGTTCAAACAGGACCACTGTTTTTTGTGATCATTGTGTACCTGTCCTTGTCACTGCTGTCCGTGTTCTTTGTGGTAGAGGCCTGCTACAGCTGGCCTGCACATTGCTTGTCTCTCCTTCTCACCTGTGTTGTTGGTCACTGTATTTTCTGAATCTGGAAGACTGGAGTCCAACACCAAGGTCCAGATCTGGATGTCCCTGTACTACAGCCTTGAAAATCCACAGATCCGTCATTCTCCCTGCTTTTAGAGCCACTGTTGTGCTTTGAGAAGAACTCATCACTGGATTGTCCATTGGTCCTCTGCTACTGGATTACCCTTTTACTCATTTTCTTCAGGTGCCCCAACAATGCTCATAGACTGCTGATCTCCATTATTGTTAAAAGTCTGTACCGATTATGCAAGAATTATTAATCTCATCAGTTATCCCTCTTTTGTGTTGGTTGTCAGTGTTTGTCTGTTTTGTTTCCTTTTCCAAAGATCTTATCTTCCTAGTTTAAACACATTGCTAGTCCTTCCTGGTCCACATTAATTGATGGAAAAAAATCTAGCAGGAGTCATGGAGTTAAGAAAAGTCAGAACTAATCCATGAACATCTCTTTGAACTCAGTTAAACCACTGATAAGGTTGATCATATTTTTTTTTTTAACTGAGTTGAATATTCCTGCTTATATGTACTTTGCTGACGTAAGATTTTTCTGATTGTTTGGGCTAAATATTTGACTTTGCCTTCTGCATGATGAATATATATATAATTTTAATTTACGTATCAGTCAGTTAACTTGACTATTTAGGAGATGAGTGGGAGAAGAGTATATGTATTTCTGCCTATGTACAGGAGAGCTTGGAAAACCTGAGCCCTCTGATTGAGAGCACTCGGGTCCAGATTCCTTGCTGTTTAGCTGGAATAGATCCCAGCTCCTCTTACAACTTGAGCTGTGGGTTTCTGAGCTCTGCATCTGGGAATAGGGAAGCCCTGAAAGCTCAGATCATTTCAAAATGTAAAGCAGTAGCTCTGGAGCCCTCTGTTGCTAGGCACTCTGCATGTTGGAATATCCTAAAGCCATGTATCCAGCAGCTCAACATGGGAATTACCAGAATTCACGTATGTGTGGATTTTTAATGAACTGTTCTGTATGTAGAGGATATGTTGTTTCTTTATTTTTCCTTGAAGCATTTATGTTTTGACAAATCAGTAATTGGAAAAAATGTAATTGTCATTGTAAGGCTCGATAAAAAATAAAGTTAATATGACTGGCAAGAAGTGAACTTTGCTGTTTGAACTCAGAAGCATTAAGTTCAGTGGCACTCTAGAGAGAATGTAATGAAGAAAATTACCATCTGATCCTATCTGAAAAGTGTACATACTGATGATGAAAGAGGTAACTTCTAGGGAGATGACCAAGTCTCAAAATCATGTAAGTTGGAATAGTTGGGATTGCCTGCTTGGCATTGCCTGTGGTTGTCTTTCTGGAAGTAGGGTAGATGATTTCATGTGCCTTGGACTGACGTCCTTACGCTGTCAGCCCATCTGCACGTGTTGTGAGTGGTGGAGCAGAAGTGAGCATGGCTCTTGCAAAGCCCCTTTTGTCTCTTGTCTTTAATTGGAGGTTAATTGCTCCTGAGAACGTGCATGTTCAACAGCGGGCAGAGCTGAGCTGCTCTGGCAGCGTTCCTGCTTCGCTGATTGCTTTGGAGCAGCAGGGTGTGAGTACTGTGGCAGCCATGGTATTAAAAGTGTAAGATTTTTGTGAGTAATTATTCATGAAAATAAATAATAAATCAATGTACTAGCTTGTCTATTTTTTGATTTTACTCTGCATCTGGCTTTGTCTCTGGCCTGGTTTGTAGCATGAACAAGCACACTCGGCAATACTGGGCAGTGCCCTCTGTTTTAGCAACTTGATGGGCACTGATTGCTGTAGTTTACACCCAGCAAGAGGAGCAATTTCAGGGAATACCTACAAAGCTTAACAGTTTCAAGTGTTGATTTACTTGAGGTATTAGAAAGCTTTTTCCACTTGAGATTCTGTGCATGGGATTTGTCATTTTGGGTCTTTTTCCTTGCTTTCTTCTTCCAGCTCCCTAATAGCAAAGGGTCTCTGAATTGCTTCCCCTCTTGCATCTCACCTATTCTCCTTTTTTCTTTCTCTGTCACTCTTCTTTTTTTCACATTTTCTGCCATCTTTTATCCTTGTTTCTGCAGGTCTTTCTGGAGTTACCTCTTTAGACATACATTATAAATAAGTTGCACTATCCTAAGGGTGAAGACAAGCTGAATAAGATGAATGCTTGTTACCTGGGCATAACTTACAGCACTTTTGCCCACCAGTACAACAATAATATATGGGCAAAGTGCTGCATAGAATCAAGAGGTAAAATGCTAAAAAGGGGCTGTAAAGGTAGTTTTGTCTAGTGTTATTCAGCCTGTGGTTCATGAATCACTGCTGGTCCATGAATTGCCATATAATGGTCCTTGAAACAACTGCAGCATGCCTCAGGCACACACGTGCTCCCACACACTCAGCAGGATCGTGAATGAGTGCACGGGCAGGCACAGTCAGCAGCTGGCTCCCAGCCTGGCTGTACAGGCCTCATTCAAATGTTTATTGCTGTCCAGTTCTGAACTTACTCAAATTCCATTGTTTTACCCAAATGTTAGATATCCCTGTTCTCAGCTTCCTGTGATGCCAATACTTAGTTAAACCTCACACTTTCCTTGCTTAAGTCACTGTCTTTGGCTTGCAGTCCAGATCTGTTTCTGCAGTGAGTTAACAGGTCTAATATCCTGTCCATTAGTAGAATAGCTCCCCACCTCCTGGTTCCACAATCTCGAGTTTTACAAGTTTTGTTTGTGATCTTCCGTACATATGTGGCTAATAAATTTTTCCTTGCTTTCAACTTCCCCAAGTTGTTGTCCTATAGTCTTCATGTTTGCTTTCAAGCTGCTGGTAGTATGGTGGTCATAAGGATCACTGTGTTTTATGTATTCTAGCACTTACATTCTGTATCTGATTGTAAAACTGCTGGTAGTAATCTTCGGAGGAAGAGTTCGGTTTTGTCCTTGTAGGCTCGGAAGATAGAATGCTTAATGGGATCATGGCTAATTCTTTCTTATGGGCATGCATCAGAAATCTGAGAAATTAACATGATAAATTCTTTCTGGTGAACAAGTCGAAGTACCTTGTTTTGTGATTGGTTTTGTACTGTAGCTAAATTCAGGTAATTTTCCATGCTACATATGTGATGCAAATTTGACATTCTTCGCCTAAAGTGTGTAAATGGGAGGATATTCTAAAGAAGAGGCACTGGTTATTTTGGAAAATAAGACTTCAAGTACATTCACTTATTTCAAGTATGATAAAATCCTTCCTACTCTCTGACCCACTTGGTTGAAGCAAGAACAGTAGGAGCAACAATCACCCAGAGGCAGTTAATTAGCACAGATTTCAGTGCAGTTAAGATTTGGCAAAGAAAGAGATACCTACAGCAGTCCTACGTTGTGAATTAGTAGCAACAGTAATAATAGGCAATACTAATAATGAAAGCATTGCAGGAGCAAGTAGTTCCTGCAGAGTTACCAGAAGTTGATTTTCACTGTATTGAAGGGATATAGTAAAGAATGAGGTCATCTGGTACAAATTCTACTGTCTTGTTTTTCTTCCTACATGGGAAGGAATAGAATTCAGCCTCCCTCTTCCAAGAAGAGGAATTAAACGATATTAAAAAACTGTCATGAAAAAATCCAGATGTTCTTGCTTTTAACCTTACAAGGTGAGAGAGTTATCTAATGCAAAAAAATACTTTCTGATAAAGGCCAAAACTCTTAATTAAAATTCCTGGCATCCAGAATGAGCAGGCGCTGATAACGAACACTTTCAGTAAATATTTCCCCATCGGACCTGCAAAGGAACCTGACACTCTAATCTACACTCTGCTTTGGGAGAATATAATTAAAATAGAATAGGAGCTTCTGAATAAAACAGGCAATGTGTGAAACCTTACAGGTCTGAGGAAGAAAAACCCGTTTCATATTCATTTCCTCAAAGTAATGGAGGAGAGGCTTTGCTCACAAAAGATAGTCTTATACCAACCGCATGAAGGGGAAGATTTGTCCTAGGAAATAAATAGATAAATAAGTGGAAGTTCTGAGGAGTAATGATGGGATATCAGCTATGCTTCAGGCAGCAGTAGATTCTGCATGGGTTTTTCAGGGCTCCTAGCCTGAAGACCACAGCCACAGTGTACCTGAATGGCTGCGTTTTGGCAGTACTGGTGATGTTCAAGTGGGCTTCACAAATTGCTGCTTTGTAAATGTGTGTGTTCTTGGTGGTGCATTTCCATTCTTGGACGTGTCCAGATGGTGTGAACAGAGCAGGACAGATTTCATGGCTCAGTCTCAACATGTAGCAGTGTCCACTGGAAGTGAACATGCATCAGCACAAGAGGCTGACTCTTGATACTGGCTCAGCTGAGACTAAAATTTTTAGAACCTTCGGTTTAATATGTAACCATGCTTTGGGAGGGAGGTGGAAATACTAGAGAAGCATCATCAAATTTCATACATAGTGGAGGCTGAGTAGAGCAGAGATGTACAAATTAATACATCTTTAAGGCAGTCATTAAAATTAAGTTTCATTTGATGGGCTGATACCTGGCACGTGTGGCCTGGCAGTCAGCAAGTATATAGCCCTGAGTTCGTCCCAACATGCACCAGCCTGCCCTGGTAGGGATGTTAAAAGGGACGTGGACAGGAGCTTTGAGTGTTGAAGAGTGTTCATAATGGTAAAAGGGGCAGAGGGGAGTGTGTGGAATTCGAGGAGGGGACTTCATCAGTGGGGGAGCAAATTCATGGTAGTGCTGCTGCTGGTACAGTTGATTGTGTTATGTCCTACAGCCATCATCCCGCTGCCAGTTGTACTTTCTGTGTTTACAGAGGCAGAATCTGCCTTTATCACAGGTCTCTAGGAGGAAGATGACTTTCGTGTTTCAATTTTGGTCTTTTTCTTTTCTTCTCCAAAATGTTTTTAAATTTAGGTGCTCTTTAAAAACAGGAGGTGAATTCAGACTATTGTGTTGTATTTATTATGCAAAATTTTGCAAAGGGAGTAAAGTGGAGATTGCCTTAGAAAAAAGGCAGTAGTCAAACTGCACTGAGTGCATGTGTTACAAACATTCCTTAATTGCTGTGGATGTCTGGGGTATATATTCCTGTGCATCACAATGATCTGCTAATTTTTTGGCTGCTGCTGACATGCTCCCCCAGTCTTGTTATCTGAGAGCAGCCTTAGGTGGTAAAGGTTTTCTTCGCTGCTCCCCTAGCCTCAGTTGCAGGTTCATTCAGGCTTTGGCAGAGTACAGGGAATCCCTGCAGGCAGCTGTTCTCAGGTTTTGGGAAAAGTAGGAAAAAGACTGGCTAGGACAGGGTCAGTCTGTCTTGAAACTGAGGTGCGGGAATTTTTTTGGGGGGAAATGAAGGGTTACCTTGAAGGCAGTGTTGCAGGAGGACTGGTACACGGGTAGTTGCTCTGAAGTCCTGGCTCCTGTAGCCTTCAGCCCTCTCCTTTTAGATGTTTATGATTTTGCTGGCTCCTGTTTCAGTGGTTCCCCTTCTGTTTTCTGAGCTGCTTCTCCTACAATGCTCTTGAGCACTGTGCTACAATTTGTATGTTTGGGTTTTGTTATGGCACCAGTTGTGTCACGGATGGAATGGGTTTCCCTGTGTCCCTTTTAGCTCCTGATCCATTATCTGCTGCTGCTGCCAGCATTTTCTGTCTTTGTCCCTGTAGTCCCATGCTCATGGAAACAGGTGATCCATTCCAGGCTTGGGCTCCCTCAACAGATTTGCCTGTGAATGGTGGGTCCATGGACAAATTTCCCCAAATAAATGGACTCTGCAAAAATACTGGTTTTTAAACTCCATAACAGCTTTAACGGATGTGTACAATTTAAGATCTAAGTGAGGTCTGTCTGTCAGCCTTTGCTGCACAAGCCTGCGCAATCCAGGCTCTAGGACGACCCTGCCTGAGCAGGGAAGTTGGACTGGATGACTCGTGGTGGTCCTTTCCAGTCTCACCCATTCTGCAATTTTGTAGGGTTTCTCTGGAAAGTCTGTGCAGTCTTTAGTACAGAGCCTTCTCTGCCAGGCTCCAAGTGCCCCAAGCTGAAAAGGAAGTATTTAAAGCTTTCAAAAAAAGTGTTGCCTGAAAATAAAGTTAATGTTATATAAAGGATTCATCTTTTCTCAGAATGTCTATTAAACATAAAAATAGAAGGTGTTTGTCATTTAAATCTGAACATACCATGAGACATTTCAGCTCACCAGTTAAAATCCAGACAAGCAAGAGGCACATAAAAGCTGTCAACTTTAATCATTGACACTGATATTGGCTAGAATAAATATATATATGTCTTAAAATTGGAAAAGTTTTAGTCTGACTAAGAGTGGATTGGCTTCTCCTGTTACCTGAGGAGCTGATACTTATGACATCAGTCCTGGTTCCCAGAGAGAGAGCTGAGCTAAAGTTGGTGTGTCATTTCTCAGGAAATAAATGAGCAAATAGGATATTTCTTTTTACCTCATCATTAGTAGAACTTGCAGAATGCTTACTGCATAGGTTCTGGTAGTTTGCTTGACAATATAGTATTAATTGCATTTGAAACTAAATATGTTGACCTAATGCAATCGCTTCAGAGTGCTTTTTTGGGAAATGATCCTTCAGGTTCTTTAGAGACTCAAGCATCTGCAGAGAAATGGAAACAAAGAAGGGCTTGATAATGAATGAAACTTGGGGTAATGAAAACATCTGTTTTATTTTTTTGTAGTCTTTTCATCCTACTTGTTATTTGAAGGTCTTTTATAATACTACAAAGCATAACATCCGAGGGTGCCCTTTACGTGTGCTGTAGTGATGTAGGATGATTAGGCAGTCTGACCTCATGGAGGACAAATTGCACAGTGCCTATGAGTCTTCAGAAAAACTTCCTTTTAAAGTCATGTTTTGGATTTTAAAGGCTGTATTTGGTGGCTCATTTGTTTTGCTTGGTTATTGCTTTGTTTTGTGCAATGCATTATTTGATGAATAGAATTCTTTCTAAAACAGCATTCAGAAATTGGGAAAGATGCAAAAGAAAAAATCTTGTTGTACAACTCCTACCTACTCCTACTCCTGATTTTGGAAAAAAGTATTTTAAATCATTAGATTAAAAAAAAAAATATAAGAAGACTGTGCTGCTGTAAAAAAATCCAAACTGATTTAGGATTTCTGAAATGTATAGTTACAAATACTTAGAAAATGAAGCGCTTGCAAAAACATGAGCTGAGTGACATCAGACATATTCTGTGTTTAATAACTTCTTTATTAGCAGGTATAGTGAGTTAAGGACTCAAGACAGATTGTCATAACTTCATTATGTTTTTTAAGCAATTTAAGCATGTCTTATTTGCTTACATAGCAAGCATTGTAGACCTTGTCTGTCTTAAATTTTCTCAAGAATATTGTAAGTGCTTCTACGTGAAGTATTGAGCACTGTTACAATCCTGGGGGAAGGTGCTGCTCAGGAACGCAGCTAGTTTAGACCATACACAGTATTTTTATATGAGAGCTGGCTGCTGGCTTTAGCTTTGGCTGTCATCCTTGCTTACTGCTGGTTGTTTGAGACTAGACAAGCTGCAAACTCAGCTAGACTTGGGTTTGCATTTATAGACTACAACTGGACTGCTGTGCTCTTGGACTGGCACTGTCCTGCTTGTGCAACTTTATGGAGCACACTTGGCTGTATTAGGTTGTTTCTTGTAGTGGCTAAATGACAGATTCGAATGTTTAGATCTCTCCTTTGGGCAGGCATTCTTCTATTCTTCTCTTCCAAATACTTTTATCTGATCTTCAGCTGGGCTTGTGTTCACCACCATGCACTGACAGTGTAGCCAGTCTCAGCTTCTACTAAGATATGCTTTAAAAATTCAAATTTTTGATTCTTCTCCCTTCAGGAAAAATAGCTTTAATGAAATTCATGTTTTTAACCAACTTTAGTTTCCGTAATTTCCATTATGCTAGTAAAGACAACACTCTACAGAAATATCTTGCTAATTATTTCTTGCATAAAGTGGCTGTTCTGGTAGCTTCCATTTTACGCAAATAAAGATAATCTGCATTCCACTTAAAAAGAAAAGTACAGACTTCAAGTTTTTAGGCACAATTGTGCTAGAGTGTGTGTATTTCGAGTCATGCTTCTGTTTGACTGGCTTCAACTGCTAGCATTGTGGCAAAAGTTCATATATAATATTTTGTGGAAATGAGAGGCAGAAACATGTCTAATTAATCGACAGTTACTTTGTGTTTTAATCTGTATACTGATTGGGTAAATTGAATTTGTTTTAGTTGTGGTCATGTAAATCATGTTGCTGCTGCATAGTTTCTATTTGACTTCAGAGTGCAATATGTATCTTGTTTGGAAAGAGGAGGTGTGGGTGATACCTCTGGGAAGGGATGCCATTCTGCTTTGCACATGGGGTTCATCAAGGGTCCCGTCTGAGAGTAAGGGCTTATTAAAACAGTAGCTAGTGCTACACATTGGTAAGATTTATTCTTACTTATTCTGAAATCAGCTACTAGCCATTTACGGGAGCTAAGCTGATTTTAGTGTTAGAATGGTTCATTAATTCCTAGCTTTCTGTATCATCAGACTTAATGCTAGAGACTGCAAATTAAATGTTTTGATGTTTTAACACCATGGGTACATTTCCCACTTCTTGTCAGTACTTGGTCACTTTTTATGTTTTTAATTTTTTATGTATTTATTTTTAATTAAACCCACCCACCCACCCACCTAAAAATATGTCTAAGTGCATACAGAAGTTATTGGCAACCCTCCTTCCCTGCCACATACCAGTTGCTTTTTTTTCAAGCTGGAAACAAAATTGAATTGGAAATTCAGTTTCAGCAAGCTATGTTTGCATTTTTGGATGATGTGAACATCATGCATGTGTGTCTTAAAGGAATGGCTCTGTGCCAAGTGCTTTCAATGACATATATTAGCTGAGTCCCACTACTAACCAGTTGCATTTCCAGGGCTTCCTGTGCTCTGTTTTGAGGTACTACATGGTCTTTTTTCCCACTCCTTCCCCTGTATGTTGTAAAGCAGTGAGTATCTTCACTGCTAGTTTGCATGAAGTACATAGTTTGTTGTCTGCAACCACCTGCAAGAAAATTCTGCTGCTCTTGCACCTTTTGTTTAAGCTTTTACAGATGATCTGCTATTACTAACCATCTGAGAATAAAGGGCAAGTGGGGATGAGGATAATCTTGCAAGTGTACAAACCAGGAGCAGTGTTGAGGTCCTTATGTGCTACTCCATCATGCTGAAATCCTGTCTGTCATTGCAGGACTACAGGTTACTGTTTATCCCATTTTGGGTTTCTGTGTCTCTGCTAATGGTTTATAGTAATTCTGTTTTTCTGTGTTTGCATGGGAGAACTTTGGAAGATGATTTGTCCCACAGGTAGATTCAAGGTTTGTACGTGTAAAGAATTCTACTTGTATGAAGCTGTGGAGGATCTGGGTTGGCCTCTTAGGGAAATTAATTTTTCCCAGTTGTTCTCTAAGCAGGATGAGCTTAAATTTATATCAGAGAGTTTTTCTTCAGTTGGGATTTAGAACACAGCATTTTGTTGTACTTTCTTTAAAAATAAATAAATAAATCATATTCAGTAAAAGTTTTATAAAGAATATTCTTGGTTTAAATATATTTTAATTCTATTTTGCCTTTAATTTTTGGTAGTGGTAATGGATTAATGGTCTCTTTTTATGTATGTTTGTTGTCTTCTCATTCATTAGAGCTCCTGCTTGACCAGACAGGATTTCTGTTCATTGAAAGCTGTTGTCAGTCAGTGGCCATTGAATTGTAGATTTGCACTTTGAAATACTACCATTATTGGCAGGGAGTTTTGTGAGTTCATGTTTGCTGTTTCACTTTTTTGTCCCCATTCCTTTATTGCTTATTTACTTGCAGGCATTTGAATTGCCTGACTTCATTGAACTTGAGTTTGAAGTTGCTGATTCTGCCTCTTCGGTCTAGACTGTCCTTTTAAATAACAGTAACGAAGTGCTGTCACCGATGGCTGTGTTGCTGTCTCCAGTGTGGGAAAATAGTCTCTGCTGCTTCCGAAAGCTTTGCCTGAGGTGGCTCCGTGTAATTGTAACATTTTAGATAATTGTTTGTAGTTTGTACTGTTGCTTTTAGCCTAAACTGAGAACTGCTTGAAAATGAAAAGATTGAAACGCCATTTCTTCCTTCTCTGCTTTGCTAATGACATAATGGTGCATGATTGGAGTTTTAAATATTTTTTGGAAGAGATGTGGTTTGTGTCATTGTGTTTCTCTAAGGTGGATATGTTGCTTGGAGAAGACTTGTATCTCCTGAAGTGTGGTGTGAAGAAGTATGAATTGGACCTCTTCTGTCACACAGGGGTTACATCAGACAAGGCAGCTGTTTTGGTGGAATTCATGAATGATGATTTTTGGTTTCACTGTCAGATGGTATTCATTCAGAGGTTTATAGTGTTAACTTTTGTTGTCCAGTAGACCCTGCACTGCAACAACTATAGGCAGCCTGAGGTTGCAAGTCCCTCACTGAAAAAATGCAGGCTGTTACATGTGGGATTGCTGCTAAAGAGCTATGGGAGCCAGTCCCATAGCTGTGCTGTGTAAATCGGGGTATGGGAGGATTCCCATACTTTTGTGCCTTAACCTTGCTTCGCTCGTATCAGCTGTATCTGTTTTGCAAGGCAAGGAGTGCTTTGGCTGCACTGCTGCTCTTCTGTCAATTGCAGATCTACCTAAACTGGCATTGTTTTCCCATTTCTCTTTTGTCCAGCTGCCTCTTTCCATTTCCCCAGAGAAGGATGTTGCTCTTCCTTGTTGTGGCAGTTATTCTGTAGGTTCTTTCTCTAACCTTGATCTATAAAATGATCCAGGTTAAGAAAGGAACTTCACACTGAGAAAAGGAGAGAAGCTTCAGACTGATCTGTCTCCATTATAGGAAAAGTATCAGCACTTTGTGGAGATGTCCTCTGTGTCATTACTATTTTTAATTTTTTTGAAAATGAAAATAAGAACAGAATGTAGGAATTACTCATATTGAGTCAGACCCAAAGACTGTCTAACCCCATATCCTTTCTGACAGTGGCCAAAAATGAAAAGCTTGAGAAGATTACAGCAACAAGGTAATGACCCCACCATCTGTCTTCTCCCAGCCTTCAGTGGTATGTGATTCAGGATATTTTCCTGACACAGGGGTGATTTCCATGTGGCTATTGACTGTTACTGCATTTCTTTTTGTAAATGTGTTGGGTCTCTCACAGTGGCCACAGTGTCTTGTGGCAGAGTCCCATGACAGATCAAAGTTGTGTGAATACTACTTCCATTTGTTTATTGTGAGCATGCTACTGTTGCTCCCTAGCTCTTGGGCCACAAGAGGTACAACTTCCATGGAGGCTGTGCTGCCTGTGAATTTTATTAGCCACTGTTATATCCCAGCTCCTTCGTCCCCTCTCCTGGCAGTGGAGGATTAGCTGCTTAGCCACTGGTTGTCTGAGGAGAGGACCCGAACGGGAGGCAGCATTCAAGGTGCAGGCCCACAGTGGGTTTAATGGCAGTGTTAAGCTTGTCTCTGTTTTGTTCTCTCCTCTGCATAGCTTTTAATAACGTGTTGTTTTGTTGCGGCTGCTAAGCATTTAGCTGATGGTTGCCTGAAGGCATCTATTTTGTCTTGGAGGAAAATACGTGGTGCTGGGTCTGACAGCCCCAGAGCAGCAAGGCAGCTGCTGCTTCGTGCCTCAGGGCCGACTGGTGTTGAGGCCAAAATGTATCCCCAGCAGGCATGGATGTGCACTGTGTGTGTATGCCAGGGATAAGGCATGCAGAGAGAGCACTGAGACGATTCTGTTGGAGCAGGAGGGAGTATACACACGTTGGAGGAGTCTACCAGCACCTGAGCTCAGATGCTGGGTCTGCTCAGAGGCTGTCCTGGTGTCCTCGGTTGCTGGCACCCGGACATAAGAGCTCCCTGGTCCCACAGCCACCACCACAGGTGCTCTCATCTGTAGAGACGTGCAGGTGTTCTCAAGCTCACAGGTGGCCCTTGGAGACCCACTGTAACCCCTTGCTCCCAGCCACTTCTGCTCTCCAACTTGGTCTTCGTTAGCACTTGCATGCTCATAAACCTTACGCAATCCCAAAGTGCCCTTCCCTTTCATCCCACCGTGTGCCCTACCCTGCAAGGCTGAAACACTCCTTAGTGGGAAAGGTGATGACGGGTAGCTGCTTCCTGCAACTCATCTTGCTGCATTCCGTGCCTGGACAGTGTGGCTGAGATTCTCCTGGGACAGACAGGGTGTTACTCAGCAGGAGTCTTGCTTTGAGGTCCTGCCTGCTTCTGTTCCACTGCTCCTCTACATTTGTTGAGATGGGATTTGGATGGGCCTGGGAGTAGTCTGGAGAGGTATTTGTCTAGATGAAATAAGTTATCTCAGAATTACACTTGCTAGTTGAGTAAGATCAGAGCCCATTACTTCATCTGTGACAAGAAGATTGACTTTTTTCCAAACGCACAGCCTTTTTAAAATATAACTTCTAAACTTTTTTTTTTTTTGCAATCAACCCATATTTTTAATTTCCTGGCTAATTTAAATATTGTCAACAAATCTTGCACCTTAGTATTCACCTTTTTTTCCCTAGTGGTATTAAGAATATACTGAGTAGCATAGATCTTAATGCAGCTCTGCTAAACTACTGATGGCTTCCCTCTAACAGCAGATCATCATCTTTTCTGATTTTGAAAAATTATCTATGCAAGAATCAATAGGGTACTGTTTCTATCTAGCAAATAAAGGAGTTCTCTTTATTTTCAAATTTTGTCTGGTGTAGTGTTAGGCTTATCATTAGCAATGATGCTTGTCATTTTCTTTTGGAAATTATTTCATAATCACATAGCTTTTTTTTGGTCAGAATTTATATACTCAACAATTTCATTCTGTCATTCATAATAATTTCCCCAGCCCTTGTGATTTTCTGAATTAGTCCTGTCATCCTTCAGTGTGATGAGGTTTCTATGCATCTTTGTTAAGCAGATGAAATATATTCAGCTTTCCTAACTTTTCATTATAAATTCAGTGCTTCTCTCACTTTTCAGGTCCTGAGGACTTCCCCCCGTGATCCAGCAGAACTGAGTATCTTGTTCCATCTGCATTCTTGCCTTTTTGCAGGAAATGCATCTCGGAGTGATATTACCCAATGACCCACTCTGGTTTTTGGACAAGTCTGAAGTGCCCTATAAAAAACTTTGTTTTGAGTGTTGGTTAAATATGTATGTATGTATGAGTTTTTTTTTTTTTAAAGTAATATTTGCCCATGTTTTACTTAGGAAAAAAATTACTATCATAGTACACTCATTATGAAAAGGCATTGCTTTCTTTTTTTTTAGAAAATTATTATAGTAAGCACAGTAGCCATGCAAATAAAGAATTCATGTATTCTTCCCTGGTTACCCTTACTACAGTAAATTAGTTTTTTTTATTCTTGACAGTTTCTACTGTGCAAATAAAAAAAATATTAGGCTTTGTGTTATCATTTCCTCCTATGTGAGCATACCTAGTTCCTTAATTCTTTGCAGAACTGTTGTTTTCAATTGAATCTATAATTAAATATGCCTCTCTTGATCATTCCATATCTCTAGTCATTTGACTTTATTTTCTTCAGCTCTAAGGATGTTGTTTGTCAAGATTTTTGTATTTCTGTAGTGTATCTGCAGCTTCTGGTCAGACCTTTCTGAAGTCCTTCAAACTCTGCTGTGGGAACTGCAGCACGGCAGTGAATCACCTCATGGGCTAATGTGCTTATGCAGTGGCTGGCAGCAAAGGCTTGGCTGGGTTAAAGTCCTTTGCACAAATAACGTTCATTGAGGAGATTTTTCTTTTTTCCTAGCTCCAGGCTATAGTGATCTGTTCCTGTCTGGAGTTTTTGTCATTGGAGATGGGGTGGGAAATGTGTGCTTTTTGCCAGAATTGAGCTGGGACATTGACATTTTCTGGTATAGGAATTCCATAAGTTCTGCCTGGGGCTTTGGAAATAATTGCTGATTAAACTTAGTGTACTGGTTCTGGTAGGGTGACCGAGTATCTGTCATTTTAACAGACATAAACTTTTTAGCCCCTCTAGTTTGGTTACTAAAGTTCCAGCATGCATTATGCTGAAAAGGAATAGCATGCCCTTGCTGCTGTATGTGCTGTGTTGTGTATGGCAAGTGGAAATCTTCAGATACGAAGATTGCATCTCCATCTCTGATCACCAGTCCTTCAGAATTCCCTCAGAATTGCTCTTTTTTGTTTTTATAAGCACCAGCATTTCTTTCTGCCATTATAGAGCATTCAGAGCCAAACTTGTCTGCCTCAGCTTAGCTTCTTCGAAATATCAAGTGCTTGTCTGCAGTTCTTTGGAGCTCTGTTTTAAAATATGGAAGGTTGGAAGTTTGTTGTTCTAAATAGAGATAAAGGAGAATTTTTGAATCAAATGGGATTTCGTAAGTGGAAACTTTTTGCAGACCTAGAAGTAGATTTCCTACAGACTCTCCTCATATGTGGCTTCATGGGTCTGGGCAGCTTCTATCACCTTGCAGCTGTTCTTGTAGGTAGTGCGGAGCCTGTGAATGCGGGGGTGAATGGTTCCGATGGTCGGTCTCCTCCTTGTGTTTCTGCTGAGAAACACGTGCTAGCATGGCAATACTGCTTGGAGTCTCTGAGCAAGACCAAGCTCTTTCTGTGCTAAAAAGTGCCTCATATACAAGAGCCTGTGCTTAGGAACTGGTTGTATGGAACAGGTCAAAGTAGGGAAGAAGCAGCTTTATTCTACCCTTTTTAAAAATAATTAAAGCTCAGGGTGACTTAACACTATGTAACTTCAGATTGGGAGCTCATAGGAGGGCAGAGAATTAAGCCCAAGTATTTGGCATGGTAGAACATGACTGAATTGTAACCCCAGACTTACATCTGACTCCGTTATTGGAAAAAATAAAATCAGACTACCTTTTAACTAAAAGTTGAAGCTGTTACTGGAATGTAAAAGACATCTATATGCTAAATTTCATGCATCTCATTTAAGAAATATTTTGCATAGAATTAGCTACAGTGTTGCCAACCACTTCTACTGAACACAAAACACTTGTTACAGGCCAGCTTAGAGCTTGAGGTGGTGTTTCACATCTGGAGGCTTGGTGGAGGAGCTGTGCTTTATTCTCAGGGCAGTAAGCCTGCAGCCGTGCAGAATGCAGTATGATCTGTCTCTGGGGAAATTAGTCCACTCATCTCATCAGGAGCTGATTCAAACGACTGGCAAATGTTACGACACATTATTGTCTTTCTACTGTATTCTCTCTCCCCTGTCTCTTAATATGTGTGCATGTGGTGATTTGAGGTTATAAACATACTGGTATAATTCACAAGTAACAAATGAGCATCAGTTAAAAATTTAACTGATCCTTCCAGCAGTAACAATTTAAGGAAGCAAGTAGCAGTATGAATCACTTAGCTGGAAAAGAAGAAATATCTAGATGCAAATGGCATTTGGCAAATGAGGGATGGTATAACAATCTGAATACTGTACAGACCATGACCCAGCTATTGGCATTACTGTCCTGAATTGCTCAGCTGCCACACTATTCTGAGGCTTCAGAACATCATAAATACTTAAGTTTGTATTCAATGGTTTAAGATGTTGCCAAAAGCATTAAAAGAATTGCTGTCCTAAATTAATTAACTTTTGTTTGTTGAACCTGTAGTGTGGAACAGAAATGTCAGTTTTATTCAGACAAAAGGGAAGTTTCATCTCCAGGCCATAACTGATTTTGCCCTAGCTTAACGAGTCATGTATCTCCACTCAACCTGAAAGAGAAATTTTTTAAAATTATTGCTTCAGGCCACATATAACCTCATCATTTGCAGCAGTGCAATTTAAGGGATTTAATGTAAACTACTTGAAGCTTTTTGATTATGTGTTTGACCTAACCACAAGAAAAAAAATTGCCTAACCTTCAGTTACAGTAGCATAAGAAATAGAAGTCAGCAGATATGAAATAGTTTAAAATGGCACAGTCTGCCCGCTGTGCTACATGGCTGCCCCTTCTCTTGCTTTGAGCACATCATTGCCCACCCTCCTGCCTGGTGACATCTTTGCTGGGGCAGAGGCAGTGGATGTGGGAGGCTGGGTCCTCTGCCTGAGCTCTGCCCAGCTGGCAGCCCTGCGGGGCTCAGCACCATGTGTGCTGCCCTCCCAAGGACTTGCCATCAGGAGCAAGCATGGTGATGCAGAATAGCTTGCTTTGATTTGCTTTGCTCTTTCAAAGTGTGGTGTGATCTTTAGCCATAGGGACAAAGCATGTCAAAGTGAGAAGGCTGGAGTTTGCCATCGTGCTTGTTCTTTTTCTGTTTTCCCTAGCAGTCTCTGTCAAATCTGTTGTTCTTTTTCAGTTCCCTTATGCCAGGTAGGCACTGCTTTGTGGCAGCTGGTGGAAGCACTGCTCTTAACCTGCCTTCATACCTGTGTTTTTCAGCCTAGTTCCACTTGAATTAGTTCAGCATACACACGTGATAATTGGTTCATGTGACAGATTCGTGGATCATAAGAAGAGGTTTTGTAGTCACAACGTTTCAAGTAGACTGCAAATACCTGATTTTTTAACCTGCTGTTATTCAAAACCATAATATTGACCTCAGTATTGTTAAAACTGACTAATTCTTCAAATAAATGGATTACAAAAAGTGAAATGTTTCGTTGGCAGGAGGAAGTATCACATCTTTTCAGGTGTTGTAAATGGAGGGAGTGGATAATGCAGGCGTGTACTGGGAATTGATTGCCTTTTGGAGCAGTAGCTGTAGTACTGTGGATGTGTCCAAAATGTCACTACAGTCCCTTCAGCATCCTTGTGTATGTGCTTTATCAGGTACAGCAGAAACGCCATGATGCAATTTAATGACAGTGAGATGCAGATGGAAGGGAAGGAACGTGAAGCAGAAAAAGATCTGTATATTGACTTGAAGAATTGCATGCTGTGTACTTTTTTGTCATGCAGCTTTGAATGCTGCTTGTTTTTCTGTCTCTCTATGCCTTCATTCTTTTGTATTATCTTTGTAATGTCAATCTGAAAGGGAAATGGTCTTCTCCACAGATTGTGAAATCTTTTTCCAAAATCAATTCCTCCAATAGGATTTTTTTTTTTCTTGGATAGGCCTTGTAAATTTTTTTTTGTTTGTTTTGTTTTTGTTTTTTTGGTGGGGGGGTCTTACATCTTGTGGTCTTAAATGGAAAAAGATTATAATTTTATATCTCAGGAAAGGCAGGTAATATTTATTTTCTGCTGTATTTGACTATACTTGAAAGAGTCTAAATTTTGGATACGAAATACTGCAGCTTTTGTATCAGAAGAGTTGTTTTAGAATGTTCTAGAAGGTTTTAAAAAGGTATTAGCTGTAATTTTTCTTTTCTCATGAATCCTGGTAAGTGTTGAACATATAGCAGAATGAAGTGCTGTGCTTTCCAGGTGGAAAGAGAAAATAAATGGTCCCAGTAAAATATTGAAAGCTCTGTAAACAATTGCTTAAGTAGTTTTTCAGTAAAAGTATGTGGTGTCTGTAGAATATGTGGCCTGCTGGACACGAAAGATTTTTTTCCCCCTTCTAATCAAGGCACAGGCTAGTTGAACTCCGTACCTCATGTGGACATTGAGGTTGTACCACTGTAGAAAGTCTGCACTTGGTGCTTCACCATTCATTCTCTGTTTTTTTCTGAATCTGTAATTTTATAAACTATTTTCATTTTGTCCTGTAAGGATGCTTCATTCTGCAGCAGTGAGTTGTACATATATATTTTTTATTACTTTAAAATGTTTGTTTAAATATTTTATGTTCTTAATAGTGCTGAGCTTTGAATTCTACACTTATGTTCTATCCTTCATGGCCTGAGCACAAGTAGTGGAAGTAGTGGTACCTTTTGCTGCAGGTTGTTTTAGATGAACTTTAAAGAGTTCTCTGGATTGCTGCAGTGTGGCAAAGTTTCTAACATTTTAAGCACTTTTAGGTAAAGTGATTCAAGGGTGATTTATATCTTGTAGTACATGGATTTTAACAGTGCTGTTGGAGCAGTGAAACCTTGAAGAGCTGAGTCAATATACCCAGTTAAGAAGTATTGGTTGTGTAATGTTGAAATCATAGAATCATAGAATGGCTTGGATTGGAAGGAACCTTGAAGATCATCCAGTTCCAGCCCACCTGCCATGGGCAGGGACACCTTCTACTAGACCAGGTTGCTCCAAGCGCTCTCTGACCTGGGTTTGGACACTGCTAGGAATTGGGCATCCACAGCTTCTCTGGGCTACCTGTTCCTGTGCCTCACCACCCTCACACTGAAGAATGTCTTCCTAATACTTAATCTAATCCTTTTCAGGTTCAAACCATTCTTCCTTGTCCTGTCACTACATGCTCTTGTAAATTTTCTTTTCAGGTACTGGAAGGCCACAATTAGGTCATCCCAAAACCTTCTCTTTTTCAGGCTGAACAAACCCAACTCTCTCAGCCCTTCCTCATAGGAGAGGTGGTCCATCCCTCTGGTCATCTTGGTGGCCTCCTCTGGACTCGATCCAACAGGCTGATGTCCTTTCTGTGCTGGGGACCCCAGAGCTGGGATGCAGCTCTCCAGGTGGGGTCTCACCAGAGCAGAGCAGAGGGGCAGAATTCCCTCCTTGGCCCTGCTGGCCAACCCAGGTGCAGCACCTTGAACTTGGACTTGTTAAACCTCATGAGATTCCCACAGGCCCATTTCTCGAGCTTCTCCAGGTCCCTCTGGATGGCATCCTGTCCTTCAGGTGTGTCAGCTGCACCACTCAGCATCGTGTCATCTGCAGATATGCTGAGGGTGCACTCGATCCCTTTGTCTGTGTCATTAATGAAGATATTTAATAACACTGGTCCTGATAGGGACCCCTGAGGAGCACCACTTGCCCACTGAGACTCTGAGCCATTGACCATTATCCTCTGGATGTCACTCTCCAACCAATTTCTAATCCATCTAATAGTCCTAACGAAATCTGTCATTCCCCAAAACCATCCATGTTGTCATATCTTACGAAATGAAGGAATGATATATGCAAACATCGTAACGTGTCAATTTTTTCAGCTTTATTTAGTACGGAATTTTTTAAAGATTTTAAAATAATTTAATGTCTATAGAAGTAGTATTCAAAAAATGGCAGCAGTGATGCGGCAAAATATCCCAAGAAGATATGTTTTGTGGTGTGCTCCTCCTCCTTGCTTTTCTGAGTTGAGTGTCTCATTAATGAATTCACAGTAACTCAGTTTATTTGGATGAACTTTATGTTACCTGGTGACTCAAGATCCCTCTTTTGCTTGTATGTAATTAACATAAAACCGCAAACTGGAAGTCTGCAATATAGTGTCTCATCACAAAAGCCAGCTAACTGTAAAAGCTGATAATGTTTGTAAAGCATGTTAAGCTCCCTGGGTGAAAGGTACCATAGAAATACAAAGTATTAAGCCAGTAGTTTAATTATAAGATAAGAAGTAATTGAAATTTTCCAACATGGTTGCATGTAGAAGACATTCTGGTGATTTGCTTTGTAATATTTAGGTCAGTGAATTGAGATGTCTTTCTAAATCCTTTATGAATATTCTCTCATTTAAGTGCATTGCTCGAAGGTGTCTGATACATTTATTTGGCTGGCTGATACTGCAGTTTAAAAATACCACATATCAAATAGGCAAGGAAGTACTGTATAGAAACCTTTGAAATAACCAACCTTCATCCTTCAAAATGACAGTTACTGTGCTATAATAATTGTAGAAGTACTGAATTTGCTTAAATTGATTTTTTTTTTTAATAGTAGACTGCTCGTTTAATACACAATGCCTCCAGAATTTTAATCTCCATGTCCCTCTTGTGGTTTACGATTTGGTGCAGATTTCCCTTGAGATGTTTTTCCTTGCCTTATGTATATCTATATAAAAACCAAACATTTTATCACGAGTACTAAATCCTGCTTTATGGCACTTACTGTGCTGTCAGATAGAACAATTCATAAGGTGAAATCAGTACTTTCATGTGGCTTTAAGTCCTGAAAACTTTTGTACTACTTCCATTTACAATAAAAGGTAGCCTGTAACAACTGTATGATATTTTTGACTCTGAAATGTCCAAGACAGATCTTAATGTTGTAGTAGTTCCCTCTCTGTTGTATCTGTTTTGACTGTAGGAATGTGTCAGTTTGGGTGCAGCTTGGATCTTCCCAGCATCCCTGCATCTCTTCCCAAGCTGCCTCCATGGTCAGTAATGCTTGATACAGTGGACACCGTGTGGGACAGGAGGAGGGATTTGAGTCTCCATCATGCCTGTAGAGCATGGGGGAGTTTCCTCCTTGGTCCCCTGCAGCTTTCCTCCTCTTGCAGTCATAGCAACACTGCAGGACCAGGAGCAGCCTTGTTTCCAGCCCAAAACTGTCTTTCATGACTCTGCTGGTGGGAGTTAAAAAACTAAATGGACACCCTACTGCATTCTGCATGCAATAAGGCACTGTTTTAGTTAATTGTTAGTTTATCTTTATTAGAAAAATAAAAGCAGTGTAATATTTTAACCTTTTTTTCTCTGCACAATAATCTTTTCTTCTGAAGAGGGAAATCTCTTTATTCTTTCCCTTCCCCTGTGATTTTCTGTCAGGGAGGAAGAGCCCTGTCCTGTGGGACGTGGCTGCGGCAGAGTCCGTATTGGCCGAGGTGTGCTGCAGAAACGTTGCCTCAGACAGTGCCTTTGCCAGGAAGCTGCTGAGCCAAGGAGAGAGCCTGTTCTCAGGCAGTGCTCAGGGGGTGTTTCTAACTACAGTAAAAGCTGATCTCTGAAATGTTACAACCTTGAGCTCATAGGATGCAGAAATTTTTAGGAGGGCCTGAATTTGGAAGAAATGGTAAAAGGTTCTTGTAATTAATGACGTAAAGAGTTTTCAGGTTTAAAATTATAACCTGGACTGGACATTCTAAAACTTGAATGTGAAAACCAGATTAAGTTTAGCTGCTCAGAAGTTGGCTGCATGGCTGCATGGATTTAAAAACAAATTTAATTTTGAAAATAAGTATCCTTAAAGATTTAAGTTCTGAAGGCTTGAACAGATTTGCTGTGTATTTCAGAATGTGGAGACCTAGGACTAAACATGGGGGGCTTGTTTGGCATCTTCATAGCAAAAGGCTGTGGCCTCCATTTTCCCCAGCCGTGCTCTGGGGCTGTGCTGGGAGGGCAATACGCTGCAGCCTTGCAGGCCTGTTGCAGCTCAGTGCCTCTCTTGTCAAGTAGAGAAACTAGAAGGGCCATTAATTCTCTGAATTATGGTTTGCAGTGCAGGGTGTCCTCTGAGGGATGCAGAACAGTTTGCCTGTGGCATCACACAACTTTAACAGAGCTCTGCCTCTAAGCACCAATCACAGATGTTCAATCCTGTCACTTTATAAGGAAAACAAAATTTTTGCAATGAAGTTAGGGGGAAATTTGATTGTCCCAAAAGGAGGAAGCCTTCCTGAGGAGAGCCAGCTCAGTTCCTTCTGGCATCCTGGGAAGCCCCCTTAGTAACATTTTTTTCCATACTCTCCATATACTATCAATCCCCCTTGATCTTCTGGCTCATTATCCCTCCCCCGTGTCCTTACCTTGTTTCATCCTGAATCCCAGAGGAAAAAAATCCACTGCAGCCACCCTGCTGCCATTCCCCCAAGGCTGTTGCTTTTATAAACCCTGTCCTATGGCCTTGCATCCCAGTCCTGCCTGTGCTGCAAATCCCCTCCCTGGAGGGGCAGAAGGGATGGAGATTGTCCTTCAGGAGTGCAGCAATGCCACAGGAATTAAAACTGTGGCTCTTTAGCATGGTGCATGGGAGCCAGCAGCCAGCCAGCATGGTTGGTGTGGAGCACAGGGAGGGCGGGAAGGTGTAATTGCTGAGTACAGCGTCTATCAGCGATTTGGTTTTGCCTTCTGTAATGGATTGACAATGTACTTAGGCACAATCTAACTCTCTGCAAATTATTTCACTTTCAAGATAGAGTCAAGTGTAAGAAGTAGGAATTCCAAGTTTTTTTACTTGGAGTGACAAATTTTGCATTATTGTTTATGCAGTTGAATTATCTGTTTACATTCTATATATTTTTTTTAATATTGAGGTGGCCCTGTGTCAGTTGGAATTAAGGCAGGACCTGAAATTTTATTGCCTGCATATTCAGTTGAATACTATCATGCTTCATGGACCATGAAGTTTAGATTGTATCTAGTAAATGAGCAAATGCTTTTTATAAATAATTAGTCTTCTGCTTAATTACAGGACTAGGTTTTCCAGCACATTTGTCATGTGATCTATGTATATGGTGTTGCTGTTTGTAATTGAATGTGAGAAATAATTGGCTTTCTTAAAAACTTTTGAGTCAGTACTAGCCTTATCACACTGTGGCTGATAGATTTAATTTGCTATTTACTGAGTTATTGATTAAATAACTTAGAATTCCTTGAGAGAGAGGTAGTTACCTGGAAACTTAGACTGCTTCTCTTCTTGAATGCACTAGTAAGAACAGCTTTCTATATGTTATTGTTGGTTAACAGTTCACTCAGAAATAATAAACCCAGTCTAAATTAAATATAACATTGTGTTTCACTGTAGTAGACACTTTCTCTTGAGTTCATGTTTGATTTACTTGCAAAGTAGCTTCTGCTTTTTACATAGTACTGGGAAGCTAAAACGTAATGTGTTTGCTTTATAGGTCTTTCATCTCCAGTTTTTCTTGAATAAAACCCAACTATTTTCTCCCCCAAGATTGTTAGGGCTTTTGCTGAAAAAATAATAGACTTGAAAATTACTCAATCTCTTAAAAATATTATAATTTACATTATGGAAACTTTTGAAAGGTGAGCAGTGATGTGCAAGATGCTTAAAAGACAGGCAGAATTCAAGAGCTTTCTTTGTCACGGGGAAGTTTGCAGTGGTGTCTCTTGGTGCCTTCTGTTTATAATGCCTGTTTAAAGTCTCTCTCATGCCGGACACCTGTAAGAGCAGCTTCTTCACACTCATGCCAGCCTCCTCTTCCTGCTACTACCACACACTTTCCCCTCTGTCTTTTATAGCTGATCCAGGATAATTACTAACCAGTATAATTACCTCGTATGTTTCACTCCTTCTTGCTATATAGTTTCCATCTTTTAGATGATGGAATATTTGTCTTTGGATATATATTTACATAAAATAGCAATATCAAGTCTGGTTTAGAGTTAGAACTCGTAACTATAATCCCTCATTTTGTAATAAACACTAAAATAGAGGCTTATTTTTCTTTAAAGGCTATTTAAAGGTTTGTTTTGAAAATAAAAGATTTGTATATCAAATGAAAAATTTTAAAATATAGTTTTATTTTGTGCATAAATTAATTTTCAGCTTTAGTTTTTGCTTTCTTTTCCAAGTGCCACCTACTGGTATTCTTGAAGCTTTCTTTGATAAAAATTGCCACTTCAGAAAGTAAGGCTATTCATGCTTCTTTTTATGAGAAATTCCTGTAAAGAGAAACAAAAATAATGAAAATGAATTGAGTATTTTGCAAGTTTATAATTTGGTTAAACTTGTGTTCTGTTACAGATCTGGATATCCTCTGGATTTTTTAAATGAAAAATATTTATTAGAAGAACCCTGCCCTATTTTGTCCCAGTTGCAGTAGTACTGTGTGTACAATTTTTCTTCTTTACTTGACAAATGTGCTACTGATCTAATGTGATCTAATTTGATCACAAACCTTGGCTTAAAAAAAGAAAGAAAAGCCGTTTTTCTGAAGGTGCTTTTTCAAGCAGTTCAGTTTCAAGAGCCCACGGAGCTCTTTTGTCCTGATTTTGCAACTAGGTTGAAGTGAAGTGGTGATTTTGTGGGGACTGTTACCAAAATCTTGTCAGTCACCGCTAGAGGAGAGTTCATTACAGATCCTGCTACTCTGGGCTCAGTGGGATGGAAAGGCTGCTGCCCCTCTCCACTGCTCCTGTACCAGTCCCTCCTGTGGATAACCTGGTGGCTTTCACCACACTTCTGACAGATTGGTGTGGTTCTAGCAGATCAGAGAAGCCTTGGGCTTGGTCTCTAGTACTGTTATTCTGGCTGACTCAGCAGGGTTTGGTGCTTACGTTCTTCTTTTTCCTGTGGAACATGCAAGTTAGGCAAACCCATGCCATTTCTCTTAAATAAATACATATATCTGCTTTCAGAGCTCACAGCATGCACAGCAAAGAAATAATTAATTGAGAAAACTGACTTGTATAGTTGAATCTATATTGCCATGATTTCCTCAAAACATTTGATTTCCTGCAAACCTTAGCAGTACCATCAGTCTGGGCTCTCAGAAGGTGCTTGCTGATTTTATTTTGGTTTAGTTTAGTTTAGTTTTAGTTTTTTTTTCTCCAGTTCTCAGCTTCTGATAAATCACCTACGTCTGCTACTAAGTCTGGCAGCTTTTTTGTCTGATTCCTTTCATCCTCAGTTTGTATCTTTGAGGAGGGGATTTCACTGGTCCATGCAGAGCTGGGTACTGTTCTCCAGGTGCTGGAATGCCTTTGTTTTCTCACAGTTTCAGAGTAATGAAATTTCCTTATATGATGAGAAAGTCTCCTGACATATCTGGATAAGATGATGATAAATAGGCTGCAGTATGACAACCCTAGTTGGAAATGTTTTTGTGGTTCAGATTAAATGGGATAACTTTTTCCTTGGTGCCATCCTGAGCACAAGGCTTGTCCCTTTTACTGTCTCAGTACTGTAGGACAAATAGTCCTGGTATCATAGACCGTTCTCCAGAAGCAGTGATGATCTTGGACACTTCTGTATCATTTTAAAAAGTTTCAAACTTGTGTTTTTACTTGATAGACTGTGTTTACCTATTGACATACAGAAGCTGTTTCTGAACTACAGAAGCAAGCACTTCATGCAAAAATGTTTGGGTTTTTTTTTTCCAGAAAAAGGAATACATAGTTACTGTGTGTCTTTAAAGCCTTTATTCAATTTTTATATACATTGTTTCTGAGACAGATAAAATTTCTTCCTGCACCCAGAAATTTTAACCTGCAGATTTAATGTGGCTGTTCTGTATTACTTATGGTTCCCCTCCTTTCTCCACTGCCCAAGTTTCATCTCTCTCTCTTCTTCACATCTTTCATATATGTACATCTTAAGACCATCAAATAAATCCTGGCTTTGCTTTTGGTAGATTTCTAATGTGCTCTATTCTGCCAGCTGCTGGAAACACTGGAGGAAAAAAAAAACTTATGTCAATCTCATCACTCCATTATTCAGCACGGGATGAGATTTTAAGCATGTCAGAATCTGTGTGGTAGGGCTTACTGACCTCCTGTTTCAGTGATGTTGTCTTGTCATGGCTAATGGGCTCCTGCACAAAAAAGCCAACGAATGAGAGCATCTCTCTTACAAGAAAGGGCTGAGGGAGCTGGGCCTGTTCTGTTCTGGCATCATTGGGAGGGGACCTCATCAGTGTTTACAAGTATGTGAAGGGAGGTTGTCAAGAGGATGGATCCAGGCTCTTCTCAGTGGTACACAGCAGTAGGACAAGAGGCAATGGGCAGAAAGTGATGCACAGGAAGTTCTACCTGAACATGAGGAAGAATTTACTGTGTTGGTGACTGTGCACTGGAACAGGTTGCCCAGAGAGGTTGTGCAGTTTCTCTCGCTGGAGATATTCAAGAACTGACTGGACACAATCCTGTGCAATGTGTTTTGGGATGACCCTGCTTGAACAGGGAGGTTGGACCACATGATCCACTGTGGTCCCTTCCAATCTGACCCATTCTGTGATTCTGAAAAGCAAATTACAATCATGAGGTATAGCAGTTGGGTTGCTGAGCATAAAAACTGATGAAGCCTGACTTCATTAATTGTCAGCACATTAACTGTTGTGGCCCCTTTCTTCACTTGCCAAACTCCTGTCCAGAACAGGGCAAAAACTCTTCTCCCAGTTGCATCCTAAAACCTGTCCTTTTGGGAGAGCTGGCAGGTGCAGCAGCCAGTGACAGTCTGGCAGTCAGATGCTGCCAGCACTTAGCGGGTTGTGCTGCAGCTCCTCCATTGCTCTGTGGAGGCTGCAGGTACTGACACTTCCCAGCAGCTGATTTTTGTTAAATTATAGGAGCATAACTATTTTGAAGGGTTTTTGTCCCTCGTAGAATTTAACTAGAATCAGCCACCAGGCTTAGAGAGTGCGTGGGCAGATAATGTGATAAAATAAGCTGAATTCCTTCGGAAACCATATGGATAATTAAAAAAAAAGTTTTTTTACATGAAGGTCTTAAATTGAGTAATTCAATTTATGCCACAGTGACAGGAAAACATCTTAGTACTCTGAGATCCTAACTCATGGGTGTAGTGAAAAATTGTCCCTAACATGAGAGTTTTACTTCCTAAGTAGGTGTGATTTCATTAATAGTTTCATTGCTAGTCTAGTATAGACAGTTACCTGACACTGCCGGTTGGAATGACCTCGTATATGAGGGTAAAAAAATAGGTAACCTTTAAACATACTTCTGTAGCTAGTGTGTATTTGAGTTTTGTCTATGCTTTATTATGAGATGTAAATACTAATGCTGGATGCCGACATCATATCTGATAGCAGAATTTTGAAAGCTTCAGAAACAGGCTGCGGTGGAAACCTTGAAGATCTGTGTAACTGAAGCTTCAGAAAGAGAAGAATGTTCCTGTAACATTTCTGTTCTCTGTCTGATAGTCTGATAGAAAATGACATAACCTTCCTTTTATCAACTAAAAGTAGTCAGCCACAACGAATGTGCTTCCCCAGTGGAAGTTGTTTTGTAAAAACAGACAGACAAAAAAAAAATTTGATTTCATATATATTTATCCTCTACAATATCCTCAGTGTCCTGATTTGCTCAGTTCAGTAATCACAAGAATTATGCTTTCTACTTTGGTACTAAGGGTCAAATATAAATTGCTAATTTTCCATACAGCTGTCTTCTTACCTATATTCTGTGACATAGAGCCACACCTCCCAACCTCCTCCAAAACAACCAAGAAACTCAATTTTTGTGATTAGTCTCTGCGTATCATAGAATCATATAATGTTAAAGATTGGGAGGGACCTTAAAGATCTTCTAGTTCCAATCCCAGTGCCATGCAGAGTTAGAGTTGCAGCATGCAGATTGATATGTTGTAATTTAATTTCCAAGCTCATGCTGCTGATTCGCTCTTTTCTGTTAGGGTGTGGCTTCCCTTGGGTGCTTCCTGTATTCTTGTGGTACGTTGGCTGTGGTGTAATAAATAGATGCACAAGTGAATGGGCTTGCCCCAGGGTAACAGTGTACTTGTGGTCATATATATCATAGGTTGCAGATCATACTCTGTTCATAGTGGGTTGTTTCTTGTAGCTCTACCATTAATGTATTTTGGACTGTCTGTGCCCTGAGATACTTACGGTCTGTGTTTGCTTAGATAGTGTGGACAAGCTGCCATACGAAGCCTTGCTTTTTGGATAGAGACTGCTGTTAGTATATGACACTTTATTTTGACCTTATATGCCTGTTGGGCAAGTCAGCCTCACTTGTTATTGCTTTCTTCCTGGAGGGTAAAGCAGTTTTCATCTCTTGGGACATGAAGTCAGCTTCTGGAAACTTACGTTAACAGCCACATAGAAACTGTAGTTGAAGTGGAACAAAATGTGTTTATGGACTACAGAGGACAAATACAAGGAAAAAGTATTTTACACTAGATGTGCCCCTATCTTCTGGCTGAGTAAAGTCACCCTAGCGGTATTGGGGTATCAAGCTTAGCATTATTGGCCTATAAGAATGCTGGTGCTTGTAGGGTATGGTGTGAAGTTGAAGCGTAATAGTGATGTTAGCTAGTTGCACTAGGTTTTCTGGGTATGCTTCATTGTATTGAGGGCGAAGGCTATCAATACTTACTCAGAGCAGCAACATTTGAGAGGCAGAGCTGGAACAGTTGATGCTGTAGCAGCTGCATGCAGATATTTAGGCCATGACTTTTTAAACATTGGAAAAAGCCAAGCTGCTTATTGAAAGGACGGCGCTTGAATGAGAACATGGGAAAATTGCTCCTAGTTTGCCTAAGGACAATGTCCTGTGTCATTTGGGAACTATTCCTGTCTGTTAAAGCGATTGGCTCTGCATCAGTAAAGCTGTTCCTGTCCATGCTGTAACAAAACAGAGAGGAAGCTACTTTGCCACTGAGCAGGTCTGCAGCACTCATGTGGAACAGTGGCCTCCTGACACTTCCGTAGGCTGTGTACTCTGTCCCTGGGGCTGCCTGGAGCTGCAGCCCGCAGGGGTGCTGTGCACCGTGCACAGGGCTGGCTGCACCCACAGCCAGGATGGGGGCTCATCCCAGAGCCTGGCGGGCAGCCGTGTATGGTCCTCACATCTGCTTTGCTTGTTTGAGTGGACAAGCCCTCCCCTGCAAAACTTCAAGTCAGCAACAGGAAGGGCATAAAGTTACTACCCATCTCTTATTTACTGTCTGTCCATATCTGCCCCTTGAGCATTGCTTTTCTGTTTCATGAGGAATAACTCTCCTCATAATCTCATCAGAGGCAATATATTTTAAAGTGTGGTATGGGTTTGGTGGGTCTGTGATTTCATTTGTTCAGTATTTCTTACCAACACTTTGGATGACACACTTGTTTGTGCACATTATTTCAGCTGTCATCTAATTAACATATTTGTTGTTAAGACATTTTAGAGATGTTTGACCTGCTTCAAACTTCATTTTCCTTTTGGGTTGCATAAAACTCTGGTTTATCATTTGACTGGGCTTTGGGACTGTGCAAGACTGTGTTCCACTGCCCCCTCAACAAAGGATGGAATTTTGTAACCTCTTGCCATGTGCACTTTGGCTTCCTATAAAGCACACACACTGGTCCCTGCAAAGCAAGTGTGGGCTCCTGCGCCTCTCCTAGAGAGTGTTTAGTGTGCACAGGTAACACTCGCAGAATTGCTAGAGCTGTCTGAGAAAATTGAGCCAAGTGTTCTGAGTAGTTCATCTGCAAAATTCCTGTTTTCATTGTTTCCACCAGCTGTGGTCTCAGACTAAGCCATGCATGATTTTGAAATTGTTGATTTTATGAGTTTAAATACATAGAAGCACAAGAAATTTTCTTTAGAACTTCTTTTTTGTAGACTCCAGTACCTCAAAAAGAAAATTCTGATTGTTTTTGTAAAGCTGTAACTTAATTTGGTAAAGGAATTTGGGAAATGTAAAGCCGTTTAAGGACAGTTAGTGTCAAGCCAAAAGCCCACCCCATGTTATCTTATGGGTCACTTAGGCTGGAGATACATCCATGGATCTCAGTGTTTGGTTTGACATCCTGGTAGCAGAGCCACTTTTAGAAAGCTCTTGTGAAGTGACATAATTTCAAGAAGTGGAGCTTTTCAGTATTGCATTCAAATGAGCTAATGGTTGTTCACAACGCGCTGGGAATAATGAGCAATGCTTGTTTTCTCATCAGGTACCATGTCCCCAAAGAAGAAGGATGGGAGAGTGTGAGAGCATTCTGTAGCATGGCAGAAATTACCATTAAATTCTGCTTTGATGCTTTTTTATTAGTATTATTTCTGCATGCCATGTATTAAATATATGATAATTACATATTCGGGGATGAAATGTGTTTTAATATCCTGTCTGATGTTCTCTTTGGGAAAAAAGAATGTAATATTGTTAGCATTTTGCTGATTTGCTGTCAGATCTTGGAGTTAGGGATATTTTCATAGAATCAAAGGTAACAAAAAGTATAAACAACAATAAAACAAAATATTCTGGATTTTCATAGAATGGCTTTCCTCTGAATGTTCCCTTTGGGCAATTAAGCTGAACAGAAATGAAAAGGAGGCTAAAACTTAATTAGCTACTGCAGCATGGTGGAGTCTGAGTTTATTCAGGTCTTTAAGGCTGTGTCTCTGGTCAAGCATGAGAACACGACACCATTTGGTGTTTGTAGTAGAGACAATGTTATGTTTGGTATTTTTGTTTCATTTTAAGCAAAACTTAGTTTTCTCTTAGACAATCTAGTTTTCCATTAGGCGGAACTTGAGCTGTGTTCAGGATTATTTTGAATTAAAAGAAAGTGCTTTCCTGTAAATTTAAAATGGATGAAAATAAGCATCTATTTCACAAAGTCACTGCTTGTTTTTATGACATCCTGGGACAACGGGTATTTCCTGCTCTTCTGTTGTGCTTTACTGCTGCTCACACAGACTCACCCATGGAGTCAGGCATTTCTCTTGCTGTGGCTGACAAAGCTGCTGATGCTTCACCACACACTGATCCCCGTGGCTGTGCATCGGCTGCCTTTGGGGAAAATCAGCTTCTTCCCTATTAGCTGCATTGCTGAACTGCAGCTCAGCAGCTTATTTAAATAAATAAAAACACCTGAAATTTTCCTTCGGTTCTGCCAAGGTAGCAGTTTGATCTGTAACTGAAACTGTAAATGTTTGAAAAAACTAGAAATGTGGGAAAAGGAGCTACAGCTTCTGAGTCTGCAGGGCAAGCCATTATCCATGCTTTGGTGGGTACATAGGAATTTGCTACAGCTAACAGACATCTAGACATTCCAGGCATTTGCCTAAGCTCACTATTTCCTCCTCTGTGTGTGTTTTGTTGGTTTGGGGGTGTTGGTTGGTTGGTTGGTTGGTTGGTTGGTTTTTGTTCTGTTTTTTTATGTTTGCTTTGGATTTTCCTTTGGGTTTTTTCCCCTCTTAAGGTCTAATCCACACAAACACTTTTTTGAATGTAAACTATGCCACCATGCCAGGTGTACATATTCAAGTAAGGAGTGGGAAGTTGTAAAGGGCTAAATATTCTACCCTAGTTTTCCAGGATCCTTTGTTTTATGGCCTTTTGCTAGTCTTTGCCTCAAAAACCTCACCTCTTTTCCATTGATACCTTCTTGGATCCTTTTTAAATTCAGTGGCATTCTTTTGCCATTTAATATGTCAAATTTTCACATATAGGAGGTGTGCCCAACTTGACTGCTCTTTCTTCTGCAGAGTAGTACATAATGTCCAATGTCACTTTTTCAATTATCACCTAAACTTTACAGGAAAATCCATATACTCCAGTGTTGTTGAGGCAGGCCTGTGCTGGCCTGTTAAGTCTTGCTTAATGGAGGACTGCATTCAGTTTTTTGTCTTAATGGTCAGGAAGCATCAGATGGCCTTACCAGAGTTTGTAATTCTGTACAGTAGTAAAGATTAATGTAAACTGAAAGAGAAAATGCTGAAAATAGTCAGATTCAAGTACTATGTTGAAAACCTTACTGACAGTGGGATTTTTTTTTCTTCCTTGTAATAAGATAAATGCAACTGCCTAATCTTTCATATTTAACTTTTTTTTGCTTTGTGTAAGTTCATGACCATAATCAGAGGTGGTGTGTGTTAACTAAACAGTTATTAGTAAGTAGATGGGGAGACCATATAATTAATTTGGGCAAATCAGAGTATTAGAAGCAGTGAACCTTGCTTATAATAATTTACTGCAATACACATGTGCAAGGGGTAAATATGCATTTAAATTGTCATTGTATTGGGCAGGCAAGAACTATGGAGCCTTCTCTGAGGATTGCAGGGAGGGAAATCTTGGATGCTTTGGTCAAAAAAATCCATTTACTGTCCAAGATGGTCCTTTTAGTCTTTGACTTGGTAGTTCATAGTGTTACTAGAGAAGTATCTGGAAGTGCCTGGGAGCCTTTAGGTGATGCACCAGAGCAAGTATGTGGCTTAGGCGTATTTTGCTTTCTCTTTCAAATGGTGAAATACCAAAAACCCCAATGCCTTTCCACTCAAAAAAAAAAAAAAAAAAAGAAAGATAATTTCATATGCTTAAATGTAGATAGTAATTCTGTGATGTGATTAAAGAGTGTAATTGACATGGTGTTTGTGTGGTGCTGAAAATTTTATTCCAAAGATAAATGAACAGTTATTGGCTGTGGTGATTTGATTCTGGCAGGATGCCAGGTATCCACCAGAGCTCCACTGTTGCTGCCCTCTGCAAGTGGACAGAGGATAGAAAATATAACAAAAGGCTTATGAATTGAGATAAGGACAGGAAGAGATCACTTACCAATTACTGTCATGGGAAAAACAAACTTAACTTGGAGAAATTAATTTATTACAATCAAATCAAAGCAGAATAATGAGAAGTAAAACAAATCTTAAAAACACCTTCCCCCAACTGCTCCCTCTTTTCTGGGTTCCACCTCCTCCCCCCTACCAGTGGCACAGGTAGAAGGGAATGAGGGTTATGGTCAGTTCAGCACGGGTTGTTTCTGCTGCTGTTCAGGGAGAGGGGTCCTTCCCCTGCTCCAGAGTGGGGTCTCTCCCACAAAAGACAGTTCTCCATGAAATTCTCAAATGTGAGTCATTCCCACAGACTACAGTTCTTCATGAACTGCTCCGAAGTTGGTCCCCCACAGAGTGCAGTTCCTCACAAATGCCTCCCCTGGTGTGAGTCCCCCACAAAGTCAAAGGTCCTACCAGCACACTTCTCCAGTGTGGGCTCCTCTCTCCATCAGTCTGCAAATCCCTGCCAGGAGCCTGCTCCATGGATTCACAGTCTCCTCTCAGGAATCCACCTGCTCTGGTTTGGGTCTCCTCCACAGGCTGCAGGTGGATCTCTGCATTCCTCATGGTCCTCCATGGGCTGCAGGGGCACAGCTGCATCACCGTGGGCTGCACCATGGCCTTCAGGGGAATCAGCTCCAGCACCTGGAGCACCTCTTGCTCCTCCTTCAACACTGACATTGGTGTCTGCAGAGCTGTTCTTGTCACATATTTTCACTCCTCTCTTCTCTGAGTGCAATTACATCTGCACAATAACTTTTTTTCCCTTCTTAAATATTTCCCTTCTCCAGATCATTACTACCATCGCGAATTGGCATGCTTGGCCTTGGCCAGCAGTGGGTCTGTCCTGGAGCCGTTTGGCATTGCATCTGTCAGACACAGGGGAAGTTTCTGGCAGCTTCTCACAGAAGTCACCAGCTCTGTAGTCCCCTGCCACTAGCAAAACCTGGCAATGCAAACCCAGTACACTGGTGTAGACATAAAATCCTGAGTTAAGCATTTTGGCAGACTTGTGTGTGTTGTGATGTGTAAGAACAAAAAAGGTGGAAAAAACCAGAACTGATACCTCTGCAAAACTACATCTCCAGGTCTGGCCTGTGGCTGTCCTCACTTTCACCATTCTGCGCCTCATTTCTGGCTGGTGCCCTGTGTCTCTGGGTCAACTGTGGGTCAGATTTCCCTCCTGCTGCTTGTTGTGCTTTGCTGGAAGGGTTTTACTTTAGAAGAAGGAAGTTCTGGGGCTTCCCTTCTTTGAGCAGACCTTCTGACCCCAGAAAGCCCCACAGCTTCCTGGCCCTGCTGGTGCTGCCTGAGGAGGGGGACTTCTCCTGCATATGCCACTGGGTCCAGTAGTGGTTCCTGCTGCTCTGCTGCGCAGAGAAACCCTCTGGTTTTGAAACCACACCTGTGTTCACATTGCCTTGCCACCCCTTCTTCTTAGTCTTCCATGATGAAGAGAGGGAAAAGGGACTCCCAGGTGGACTGGTTGGAAGAAGGGACTTTTCCTGCCCTTCCTCTGGGGGCATTTGAACATCTGAGCCCAGGAGCTGCCCCTTTGCCTTAAGGACAGTGGGGTGAGGTGACACCCTGAGGACTGCTGACACAAAGTATTAGGCCAACACCTGTCTTTCAGGGAGGAGCAGAACTCTCTCTCTGTCTCTCTGTGATGCAAGTGAACAGTAGTGGTTTAAAAAAAAAAAAAAGGCTAAAATATACATGTTTTGTTATCTGTGGTATTCTTCCTCACATATTTTCCTAAATTAGTTGAGAAAGTGTCATCTGTGTCTGGGGAGGTGAGGCATTTGATCTCAGATCTGTGCTGAGAAGAAGATGGGCATCCTTCAGACTGAGGATGTAAGAAAGCCTTGTGAATCTCATCTGGTGCTGGGTTACACCATTTTTGTTTTCTTCATAGCAATTTTTTTTGAAGGGTGTTCTGTATTTTGTAGTACTCATTAGTGGCAGTACAAGTTAAACAGAATTGATGGGAGACAAGATCTCTGACCTAAGGAAATCTGTATCATGCACTTACAAATACAGAAGGAAATTAATCTGCTTGACTTGATAATGTGTAAAAGGTATGTAGAGTATGTGGAAATGCATTTTTTCAGTGGATAAAGGCATTCCAAGTGAATAAAGTATGTATGCATATTTGCTTCTGATAGTAAATTCTATTGGATGACTTTTTCTCTAAACTGAATCAATGTAGTTTACAACATTTGTTACCAGATAATATGTTTTCCCTTGGTAGAAATCATATAATAAAGTCTCAAATTGGGATAATTTGATACAGCTAAACTAGAAATAAATTAAATCTGACAAATCTGTCATAAACTGTAAGTTTTAATAGAAGCTTAATACAAGCTTTCATGACTTTGTCAAAACCAATAATGTGTCAGCAGCTAGCTCTAAAACTGGTTGTGTTGTACTACAGGACTACAAAGGTTAACAGGTTTTTAAGACCCAGCTGTGAAGTTATATATGTTTTAAAATGCCTTCAGCAGAAGGCATATTATGATCGATTAATGGAAAGATATTGTGTGTTGATACTTGTTTGAAAATAATGTTGTTTTACAGCTAATCTAATAATTCCTTTATTGAAATGCATTACTGAATATGACAGTGGTGACTGGATAGAATCTGGACATGAAGAAAATAACAACCATATTCTGTTTCTGTCTGTTTCTAATGAAATAAATTCAGTGTCAGGTCATTCTCATAATAGATAAAGCAGAAAAACCATAAAACGTGATGAGACTTTCAACATTGCACCACATGCCTTGTTTCATAGGTGGCACACATACAGAATCAAAGGTTTTGTCACCGACAACCTGTAGAGTTGTTTGGATATCATGGCTTTGTAGCAATCAGATTAAGAGAAATACTTCTGTTAAAAGAATATTATAGAATTATGAAAGTGCTTCATAGGAATCTTTCTTCATTAAAATTCAATACAATCTGTGTTACTTCAAGGAGAATTATATTGAGTCAAAAGAATAAACTGACCCAGTAAATACATTTCTCGATTTTTAAAATTATCAGATTTAATTTTTGACACTTGGAGCCACCGCAAAAGAGAAATCAAAAGTGTTGTCCAGAGAGACCAAACAAGGAAGATTCAGGTCTCGAGATGACTCAAGAACAATTATATGTGCACTAATTGAAGCTGTGTACCAAGCTAAGTAAACTTGACATGATCCCCTGATAACTGTGAAAGTGTTGTTGATACTTGGCAGGTTTTTTGGGATGGGAGGAGGTTTTCAGGAAATTATGAATTAAAAAATAAAATAGCAATGATACTATGCACAAACTAGCGCACAGTTTCAGTATTCGTGAGGATTATTAATAGTTGTTAATGTTTTGTTGGTGGTTGGTTGGATTTTATTTATCATGGAACATACAGCTAATGAAATATGCCCTCTCTGGGTGTTGAGGAGGGGCAAGGGATGAAGTGGTATGTACCTGTTGTGCAACTTTTCTTCAATCAATGTAATAAGTCCAACACTGAGAGTTCTTAATGTAAGCTGTGTCTTTTTAGGTATAGAAGAGCAGTGATACCTACTTAGTTTAAAAATGCAAATAGCAGTTCTAGTGTCAGAATAATAATAAAAGTCAGGACAGATGTTTCTTTTTGTAATAAATTCATAAGTTTTTTTCTTAAGCACATAAATTTAGGCAAATGATTTGTGAAACAAACTGTAAAATTGATGTATGTCAGACATCTGGCTCATGCTTAACTTTTAGCTTGCAGTTGGTATTTTATGCTTGACAGCAAACAGGTGATCATGATTGAGTGTCTTTCAAAAACATCAGCAAAAATTACAGGTTTCTGAAACTCTAATGGTAAGGAATGACTTACTATAATTGATGTTTTCTCCAACTCTTTAGTGATCATAATTTCTAAGACGTATTTTATGTTTTATTTCAAGCTTGAAAATATGGTAATTCTGAGGTAGGAAGTTAAATGCTGAAGTGGGTAGGGATGCAAGTGTCAATGGGCTGCTTGATATTTATCTTGTTTTTCTATATGAAAGTCAGTGAAAATGTTGCAGAAATTAATCTGATTTGTCACCTGTTTTAATTACAGAGGGTTTAATGAAAAATCCTTCCAGTACCTGTGTGACCAAGCTGAGCTGTGTGATGGCTGGCCCTGTGCTGGTCTCTTGAGGGGCTTGAGGTAGTTGGGTTCATTTTCTCAGTGTCTCCCAGGCTCAGCATGAAACATGACAGCTGTACCTCTTTTCCTTGGAAACTTAGGTGTTGGTAGGGCCTTATTTTTGTATAGATCAGATTATGTGAGGTATTTATACAGTCTAGCAATTGGAATGCTTGTTTTGAAAGAATGGACTTTGATTCAGTGCCTTTGTCAATATGAGGGACTCACAGAAGAGATTTTGCCATAAGGCTCAATGTGTAACAGGGTCATTTTTATCTCCTGTTAGTGAAGTTGTGCAGGAAAAAACTTATTCTTAGAGCAGGAGAAAACATATATGTGGAAGAGCATAGGTCCTCAAATCCAGTGTTTTAGAGAATTCCTCTGGAGGAGAAAAGTCTCTGCTTTTGGAAGCCTGAGCTTCATTTATTTGATTTTAAGTGGCAGTTAGGTGAAATGTGTAGTGTTGGAAACTGTCTCAGGTATCCCCTCTTTCAGCAGAGTGCTCCTGCCGCTAAGATACAAATTGCTTTGTGTTTTCTTTTTGTGGCTCCATAAATTCAGTGTTTTCCAAAGTGGATCTGAAAGACTAATGTCTTGCCTCTTTTGCTTTGCTTCCAGTCCCATCTTCCCTCCTTGCTTCCTTCCCTCCCTCCTTCCCTCCCTCCCTCCCTCCGTGGTCACAGCTCTCTTCTGGAATGCTGGACTGCTGAAATGGGTTGATTTGTGTCTTACAAAGTACAATACATGTATTTAAATATAATAAAGTGTAATAAAATGTATTTAAATTTTTAAGATTTATTTTAAGAAATCCAAACAGACTAAAAAAAATTAGTCCAAGCCTGCAAAAGAGACTACGGCACCTGAAATCAGGAAGGATGTGAAGTGCTGTAGCCCAGGTGCATGTGGATGTTGGACTGAAGGCTGTAGAGGAACCCTAACCCCAAGGATGGGAGCAATTTCATATGTGTTGCTGTCCTGAGTGTGGGCAGAGTACCCAGCTCACCTGGCACTTGTTGAATCCTGTGACTGACATGCTGAGTCTCCAGGCTCATCTTGTATGCTGCTTTGGAAGTCCAAACATACACTGCAGTGCTGCAGATTTGCTCATGTTGGAGCGAGGCTCTTAGAAGTGTTATAGCTCCACAGTGTGTGGATCTAGTCCAGTCCTCTGTTAAACTGCTCTACCATTAAATGGCAGGGGTCCTGTTTCTTTTAAGGGCTTTTAAGCAGGCTTCAGAGAGTCTGGTCTAATGAATTTCTTGCTGAAGAAGCAGCCTTACCACAGCATCACTGCTTGTGTGTCTTTCTGGAAACCTTGCTCTGGAGGGTAAAGCAGTGTTTTTTGAAAATTATTATGATCTGTCTTTATTGTGGTAAACCAGGATGTGAAGGTGCTTGGCAGTTGGCTTTAACATTTTTGCAGAATCAACCCATCAGTTATCAGAGTTAACAACTGAACAGACTAATGCATCTGCTGTACATTCATATTAATGCTTATGTAATAAAATGGTCACAATTATTCATTTTAGACAAAAAAAATTCACCAGAAAACTCTGGCATGCTGTTTACTTTGGAAGGTATTCTCCCATTTTATGTTTGCTCTACTTGCATCTGCTGACAAGTATCCCCAGGAAAAGCAGAGTGTTAGCAAACGTCTAATTGTGATGCTTTCACAATGTGACAAGGAATCAGAATGTGTATGGACGATGGGCCTTGGTTCAGAATGGAAGGCAGGCAGACACTTGTCTTTAGCACTGATGGAAAAGCAGAGAGTAAACTGTACTCACCCACAAAAAATAATAATGGGCCAACCCTTTCTCCATAACCTGTGGGGAATAGGAACAGTCACTGACCAAATGTAATCTAGCTGGACTTTCAGTCTGTTGGCTGTTTGGCTCTGTGTGACTCTCGGCCAGTCTGAGAAAATTAGTGTGAAATGGATGTCTGTAATCAGGGGGACTTTGGTGGTTTGATAGTCTCTCTCTTCCACTTTTTACCATTATATATAAAGGAAAATTTTTATTTAATTATAATAAAAATATTTTCCCCTAGTCTCCTAGGTTAAGAAATCAAATAATACAATAAGCACATGGGTGCTTGGAGACTTCACAGCTTTGGACACCTTGTCACTTTATGCAGATTGACTTCCATGACCAGTTACGTGGTTTGGGATGCTCTTGGCAAATTCCAAGTGTAATGTGGAAGTCAGGGTAAGCAGTTCTGGATGATACAGTATAATTGCAAACTGAACTGCATTTGTGCAGCAGTAATGTTTAACTGTTTTCATTTAAATTATACTAGTTCTAATAATTAATGTGGAATTTAGTCTTACAACTAAGTTAGTTGTGTGGGTAATGTGTATCACAACAACATCCATTCAGTTTTGGCTGAAAAAGAGTGCTGCTCTATCAAGCAGAGTAAAAACATTGCAGTTGCGAAGAATAGGAGGTAACAGCTGACTGTGCAGAGGGCAAAAATTATGAAACAGGGATTTTAATTTCTCTTGAAGAACAGCCAGCTCTTGGTTCCACATGCTGGGATGAGTGAAGGACAAAGCTGTCCTCTGCATGGACTTGCAGGTTGCCCTGTGCAGCACTGCTGCCCTGCTCTTCTCTCTGCTTCCTAAAGCTGTCCCCTTGTTTCACAATTCCTGTTACAGTGTTCATTAAGGATGAAAACATGCTCATACAACACACCTTGAACCATTCTGTGTCAAACTTACAGTTTATTCTGTGCATTCCAGTTTCTGTTGCACTCTGTAGCAGAGGGTAGGCTGCCATCACATTTCAAAGCTATCATGTTTTCTAGTAACTGTACTGGGAAAAACAAGAATGGTCTTTGGGGAACTAGGATTTAGCTTGTCAGAAGACATGACTGGGTTATCAGTAATTCAAATGCCTTTTTTTCACACTAGAGTCTGACAGGACTGAAAATAGAAACTGTCAGCCTCCTGATTGTCTGATTATGTAAAACCATCAGTAAACCAAAACAAACCAGGTAGGATAGGATTATGTATGTGCATATATTTTTCTTGGAGATATTTTTATAAGGTTTATAAAGGAAAGGAATTCACTTCCAGCTGTAGATCTTAGTGTTTTGGGGAGTGAGCAAAAAAAAATGCTGTAAGTCTTCCAAATGTAAACTCATATTTTTGATGCTGTTACAGGTTACATTGGTATACTCTGAGGCTGATCAAAATAATAATGGAATGCTTAATCATTAAAAAACCAGACATCTTTGGCGAAATGACGTGATTTACAAGACAGAAAGATTTTCAGCTGTTGCCTAAATGAAAACTAAAAAAATGTCTTGGAGGATCCTCTACTAAAAGAATGTTTGGTTTTGGATGAGCTCTGGTCTGTGTGTAAAAAATATGTATCAGAAACAGTTAGAGATAGGAAGGTACAAATCCATTACACTGTTGTTACCCCAGAGTGCTGTGAACTCCTCATTCCAGTCTGACCAAATGAAGAAATAGTTATGAAGCCATCATGTCATCGCTATATGTAGTATTAATATGCAGCTAGGCAACTTTTTATAACTCTAAGCTATCAGTCAGGAATACTTCTGTACTTCATGTGTGGCATTGTGGCTTTGCTTTTGCTCTTGGCTACTCTGTTTAGAGTGACTGTTTCCTCTAGTGGTGAAGTGAACCTGGTATTTCATTGGATTTAAAATTCTTCCATTCCTGTGTGAAAGGAAGTTGTCCAAGGAAAAAAGGTACGGTGTTACTTCTCAGTGGATTACGTGCTGTCTTAAAACATACCTTCACATTTAAAACAGTAGCCTTTTGGAAGTGAACTAGGGTAAATAAAGTATGTTTAAATATCACTTGCGGAAGTAAAAACAATTTGCAGTGTCCATCTCAAATGGGAAAGTTGCACTTTGCTTACTTATAAGCACAAATTACTGTTTTTCCTTTTACTCATCAATAAAATTTAAGCTTGGGCAACCGCATTAAATAAAAATACATGGAAATAAAGGCAGATTACTACTTAGCATGCAGGGTGTTACTGCCACTTAATTACTGATAGACCTGATTCAGAGAAATCTGTTTTTTCATAGACTCTGGTTTAGTAAGTTTTATGGAAAAGGAAAAAAAGTCACATTTTTGAGACAAAACAGTTTTTGACAATATTGAACAGGTTTTCTGAAGAGTGAATTTTATTCCATCCTAGTGAAAGCCAGAATTAATCAGTTCTATGTGAAGACCTTACAGGTGGCCTGTAGTTCAGTCCCAGACCTCTGTCAGGCCCTGGGGCTGCATCACAGGTGTCCTTTGCAGGTTTATATTCTTGCCTTGAAGTGTGGATGAGCAGCCTTGGTTCCCATGGCCATCTGCAGTGCAAGGAGACACAGCACCTATGTCCCAAGAGGGTTTGCTTCTGAAGTGTAGAAAACAGGCCATGATGGTCACATTCATGCCAGCTTTGTTTCACTGTGCTACTCTGAAAAGTTACTCTTTGTTAAGAGTTATAATTGCATTAAGTTATAATTGCATTTTTGTGAACGTGACTAAATAATTCCCCCAAAGTTCATGCTGGTTTTGACCCTAAAAAAAAGGACCTGTCCAATCAGTTGTCATTTAAGTACATTGCTAAAAGAATAATCAACTTGGTGGACTGAAATTAAACTAGGGAGTTGACAGATTTTCTCTTTAGAAAAAACCCAAACAAACTGAAGAAAAAACAACCAAACAAAAATCTCAACAAAAACCCCCAAACCAAATGAAAAATGCTGAACTCAAAACCAGCCAGCCCTCTGTTTTATCTGATTTCTTTAGGTTTGATAAAGGGAATTTGTCCATTTGTTTATTTTTCTTTAGCAGTCCTCTTTCAAGCCAACAGATTTCAGCAAATAATATTGTGTAGAGTGAAGAATCACGTATCTTCTGCTTTGGCCATTTTTAAAGATCCTCAAATGCAGTGCTATTAAGAGTAGAGAATCAAAGCAACATCTCAGCTAATGTTGAGACAGTTTGACTGAAAGTGCTCTGTTGTCCCCCAAAGTTTTTTTTTTGCACAATACAGACACTCTTTTTGTTTTGTTTTGTTTTGGTTTTTTCCAGATAAACTTTACTGTGTGTTTCCTGCTGCAGTTGCTAATGATCTGAAGAGAATTAGTTGCCTGTACTGTGTTGACTCCCTTAATTTAAGTAGGGAGAAACAGATCATATAGGAAAGAATGGGAAAATTAAAAGTACAGAATAAAAAGCAGATCCTGTGAATATCCTTTTTTCTTTTTTTTCCCCAAAAGGATCAATGAAGCTTCACATGAGAACCTAAAAAAATCATAATTCAGCTGCTGTAACACTGTGAAAGCTGAAGAGCTTTCTTGGGTGTTTCACAGTCATGCCTGAGTGGAAACAGTTATCATGTAAAACTGCTTGAGAGTTTTACACTTATTATTAGTCTGTTCAGTGGTCAATGACTCAGGTGTGGGATTAACCTACTGTACAAAGGATCTGAGAAACAAACTTCCTAAACAGACTGTCAACAGCATTCATCAGCAAATTCCTCTGTTGCTAGAGTTCAAGAAATAAAATTATTTGTGGACACCAGTGGTTAATTATTATGTACAAGCCATGAGTTCAGATTGCTGAAAAAGTGTGTTGTTTGGAGGTGAATCTGTTTTACAGAGAATCTGTTTTTCAACTGCCATGCTATATAATTTTCACAGTTTTAGAGAGATTTTTACATGTCAAATTATTGATTGAAATAGTCTGTCTTTTTCAAGAGCTTGGGAGTCAGGATGACGTGCTTGTGCTCAAGCCCTACTAGTGTTCAAATAGTCTTGCCAGACCAACTATGCTTTGTTTTGTTTTCCTGCAAAAATCAGTGGGGACACAGAAAAGCGAATGGAGAGCATACATGAGCTGTGCTGTTAAAGAATCAGTCTTTATTACTTTCACCTTTGGAACTCTCAGAAGCTGACTTTGGCTGAAAGCCGGGGTAGCTAGAGCTGAGCAAAGTGTTGTGTACAACAGTTATTGGGAATCTGTGTCTTGTGTTCATGGGCTCTGCTGCAGCCAGTGGCTTTAGAGAAATGCAGGAGGAAATCAGAGCTTGGAGAGTCACCTGTGAGTTATATATCTGTAGCTGTATTACACAAGTAAGAACAATAGAAACAGGACATCATGATTATTATTATTTTAATTAAAACAGGGCTTTAATTAGCAGAAGATTTGTCTTCTGGATGAAAACAGCAATATTTCCTCAACAGATTACTTGAAAAGCTGTCTTCTCAAATGGACTGCAATGTATTGATTTAGATATTTATTTTTAAAAAATCAGTTTAATTTCCAGTTTATGCTTCTGAAGCCCAAAGGAGGTATCAGGGCATAACTCTGTAAAAGTATCTTTTCTCTTTATATTTTTCATTTACCTTTTATTTTAGAGAAAAGGAAGTACGCTGCGTTCTGTGGAGTGTTAGTTGTTTCTGGTGGCTGTCTTCAGAACTGGGATTTAGTTTCCTGTTGTGGCTGGCACTTGTGCATGTAAATTCTGTGGATGCTGGCTGGAAAGAGGCATGGAAACCTTTGCTTCTTGTTAAGACAATGTACAGCTAGACTTTCAAGGCCTGACTGATATTTTTTCATCAGAATAACTTAGGTTTATCTATTTTCCTTGTTTAACATGCAAATTAGCTATTCAGAATGTTTTGCTGCTCTAAAATTCTCTCAGTAGAGAACATTAATTTGCAAGCAGCATCAGTAATTTAGCAGCATACATTTCACGGTTGGCAGGGCTGGTGTGACTCCAGAGAAATATTTGTACCTTCTATAGTTAGTTCTCTGCATGTTCATTTTGTAATTGATGAAATATCACAGTGGGTAAATCGGATACATTTAATATGACAGCAGCATCTTTCATCACCTCAAAATCTGGGGTTTTTTTTCCATGCCTTCTGCTATTGCTGCAGAGACTGGAGAACTCCAGCTTCCTCCTCCTTCTAAAACTGAGACTAGATGCACTTGCCATTATTGAGGTAGTCAAGAGAGTTCAGTTGCAGTCTTACTAACCACCTGCAGTGTTGTCAAATCCAAGCATTTGAAAAATCACAGCGTAAAATTAATTTCTTTGCTATCTGAAGTTTATTTTCCTGTTTCTTAGCACAATGTTCTGCAGCATTTTTATGACTGTGAAAATGAAAACTTGACAGTCACCTGATCTGATAAGAAGTTTGCTCATGATGAAATTACGAGTAGTATTCGAGATACATCCTCCTGGGATAACCTCCATGAAGTGTCCATACCTGCAGCACATTTCACTTAATGTAATAAAGAAACTGAAAAAGTATAAAGCAGAAGATTGAATTCTTTATTGTTTAATGAAAATGTTTGTAGTAGGAATTAGTTTTCAGGAGAACAGATGCTCCTGAGAATATGTCTAGTTTAAAATACAAGCACACTGCCGTGGTAGTTAGTTGCATGAATAAGAATATATTGGAGGAAGAGAAGTACGGACCGGCGTTTTGGAAACGTGTCAGTGGTGCAGCAGCACAGCAGCAGCGCCTCGTGCCTGCAGGGTGCTGTGCATGCATCCCTCCTCCTGAATGCAGGGAACTCCCTGCGGCTGCCAGAGACACCTGGCTGTCTTTCCTGGCTCTTGCACGGTACTAAGTTATGGGAAGAGAGGTTGAAGTGCTGTGAGACCTCAGGTATTGTTAATGTGTGCTTGCAGGAGTAAGTGCTACTTACAGGGTGGGTTTTTTTCTGTATTGGCAGCTCCTGTTACCATTTAGTGGCAAAGGCAGAGCAAATATATATCTGTTCTCTAGGTCAAAGTGAACTTCTAGCCACTTGAAAAACAGGTCTGTTTAGGGTCTCTGAGGAAAGGAAATTCTTAATGGGTAAGGAAGGGAGACCTTGAGAGTGATTGAATTGATAAGGATGGAGTTATAATATCTACAGATAAGACAAGTGCCTCTCTATTTATTTATTTCAGTGCAGACTCTGATGAAGTAATTACGCTGACACATTAACCCAGAGATTTGCTGTGAACATTTCATTGGCTGTCTCCAGGGACATGCTTTTTTTCCTTCCTGTATTACCCTAAACTATATTTAAAAAAAAAATAAATCAGGTGTTTATGACAGATACTGTAAGCTGGAGTAAAGTGAACTCTGAAAATTGGCAGCATTCTTTACAGTGTGGCATCACTGGTTGTTAATGAGGGAATGCAGTTAAAATGCATATCAATATTTAATTGAAGAAGATTCATGTAAACCCCAGCTGTGACCATAAAAATGGGTGCTTTTTTCTGAGAGAAATAAAAGCAGTGGTTCCCTATGGTCTCATTTGATTTCTTTATTCAGCAGCCACCCTTATGTTAGCATACATCTGTGTAGCCTTTTGTATATTTGCAGAATGGAATATGCAGTCCTCAGTCTTATTTTGGTTTAAAAGGCTAGTGACAAAATTGCATGTTGTAGGACTGCTGATGCTCAAAGGTTTTAAATAGCCGTCATGAGGTTTTCTTTGTCATATTGGTGATTGGAAGAACTGTACATAAACAAATGTACAGCAGATGGCACTGCACTGTAACTGTAGAATGAGAGGTTTGGGTAGAATAAATGTGTTCATTTAGGGTTTTGTCCCTATGTATGGAATTTGTATTTTCTTGTAAACAGTGATAGAAATCAGAAGGCCTGTGTGTCTTAAAGCAGAATTATGTGAACTTGTGTAAGATGCATGTCAAGTCAAGCTTTCATGATTCTTCACTAAGATGGTCAGTGCTGTTTCCAATGATTTTTCATCTTTTAGTGAAGCTCTGCTGCTAAATACCTAAGAGCTTAGGTTTTACTGAGAAACACTGAAACTAAAGTCAGGCAACACAGAGCTTTCTTCTGCTGCAGGACAGCAGATCAAGAAGTTGAGTAGAAGTTTTTTAGAAGAGAATTTCTCCAGGAGATTCTTCAGCTGGGTAGGAATTTTCATCATGAGTTCTATTGACAATTGAAAAACAAACGCAGCTATGAGGAAGGAGAGCGTTCTGTGTAGCTGCTGCCATCTTCCCTTTGCTCCTCTTCTCCCCATACCTCTGGCAGCTGTAAGAACACTGACTTCATGGCTCTGTTCAGACGTGAGTGACACATGAAAGGAATGGCAACCCTCAGACTCACTATTCTGCATTTCCACCACTTACATGTGTGTATTGAAAAGGCTTTATAAACCTGATAGCTTTTCAATGGGGATAGTAAAATATTACTCAGTGTCACTGTGTTTCTCCCACCTCATTGGAATTTGCCCCTTAACCAAGCGTAGCCCTGACTACCTCTTGTAGTAAGTTGACAGCATTTTGTGCTCCATAGCACTAGATTCCTTGAGAAAGATCTAGAAGGCTCAGAAGATGCAAATTTTTGTCATTCATGCCTCAAAATTTGGAAAGTTGGTCAATATTATGTGCATCCCATACAAAAAAAAAAAAGGGGGAAATGAAAGGATTAGAGACCTTAGGATGATTTCAACCTGATGCCTTGTTGGTCTGTTCTGAAAGCGAGTTCTCCAAACATTGAGCTACAGCCAGTGTCCCCCTTCTTGTGATGCTTGGTGGTGTTACTCAGCTGCAGCGTGGTTCTTCTGCTTCCTGTGTGGACTTGGGGTTAAGTCTTAGGGAGTAAAACTGAAATAAAAGAGGAGACATCAGTCTTTTCAGAACCAATAGACCTGAAGCAGAAATAGTCAGCCAGTCTGCATGCTGGTAAATTTACCAGTCCATGTCCTTTTGGTTAGTCAGGAACATGCCTCATGGTTATAGCTAATTTAGAAATAATTTTCTGTGGAGGACTGTAATAGTATACTACTTAGCATGCTTCATCATGTCCTAGGTGGCTGTAGTTCTTAAATAATCTTTAAAGTAGCAATTAATATTTCATATTTCTTAGCATTCCAACTTAGCATTATAAGCAGAACTTTAAGTCAGTGGAAGGTGTTTGATTCTCATACATTTAATTATATAGGACATAAAAAATAGACTTAAGGATCAATTTTCTTTGCTGCCTCTATATTATCAGAAGCAGAAATTTGAAACAGGAATATGACCAAGAATGTGGTGAATGCAAGGAATGATGTTTTGTTGTCAACAGTCATGGTGTGGTGCACATAGGGTCCTCTAAGCCTGGACAAGTAATGCTTAAAAAAATTTTCTTTTATGCATGCTAGTGTGTTTCAAAGAGATAGAATCAAGCTCTATTTACAGTAAGTTTAATGGCTTTTCTTGTTTAACTGGAGTGCGATGTTAATCACGAAGCACTTCTGAGAACCCTCCATTAAAAATTGACAGCGATACTCATGGGTAACTACTTATGTGTAAATCTATTAGTAAATTAATCAACTGCGTGATCCTGAGAAAGGACACTAAAATGCTTTATTGGTTTGCTTCTCATTGCATCGATTATTGAGGGCTCTTCTGAATATGTTTCTTTGATTTCTGCTGCTCGCCAATTTGTCATGGCAGTAGTTAAATAACATTTTGCTAGCTCAGCATTCTTGTGCACACTGGATTTGTAGCAATAACTGAAGGTGATTTCCTTTTGCAAGGGAGACATAATTCTCTAGAGAAGGGAATGTAAATGTACTGCTAGCACTGCCAGTGTGCAGTATTTTAATAGTGAACTTGTCTTCATTTACAATACCCTCAGATTTAAAATTATGAATTAGTTCACTTTTTAAAGTAACAAAATTAATATGTATTCATCTAAAGGTCACATGTTATTGATGATTAAGTAAACCATCATGAACTGAAATCAGTTGGGTTTTGTACTCATTTGTGCATTGTAGTATGTATTTCAGTTGTAGCACTCAGGATTTCCCAATAAATAAATAAATAGTTTTGCAGAAACATTTGTTTTAATTCCTTTTCATGTCTTACAAATATGGACAGGAAAAAACTTACAGAAAAGTCATTAAGTTATGCAGATAGGAGATAATAATTTCACCTTTTTTCCCTTCATTTGCATCCAGGGGAGTTCTGATCAAGGAAAAACAAATCTTTATTCTGTGATCAGTTTCTAGTTATATTGTCTTTATTATTAGTGTTCAGACTGTATAGGATAAAGTACAGGATGATATTTTTGTCCTCTAATAGTATTGAAATTGACTTGTGGGATGTAAAGTAGTGTTGATTTTGTCTTTGAATGTCCTAGATTATTTAAGTAGATGATCTTCAGTGTATGTTTATGTAAACGAAAAATACAGAAGATTTTTCAGCATTTTTTAAAAGATGTGCATTTCCACTGATGGTGTCCATAAACCCTACCCTCAGTAAGGTCTGCATGTCCTGAGCTCAGGGGAGCTGGTAACTTACCAACATGGGGAACTTAGCACTGTGTGAGATCCTTGGTCTATGGAAATTACTTGGGGAAAAGAAAAAGAGAATAAAGATGGATGCTTAAAAAAAAAGTACCTGTCAACTGACACTCCTTGGTCTGTTTTCTTCTAAACCTTCCAACCTGTTTTCCTGAGGAACGAAATAGTGTGATTTTTGAATTCCTTAGAAGTCTGATGTAGCTATGCTGTAAAAAAAGCCAGACCCAGCTGTGGGGTGTTACCCTGTTTTGAGCACTGGCTATGACCTCTTGAGAGTCTCAAGGGCTCCCTGGATTTGTAGGAATCTCTCAAAAGCAAAGCTGTGTCTTGGGGGAGAGGCTTTCTTACAAGCCCTCTGCTCATGTGTGCCATGTGTGAGCAGACAACCTCAGTTGTTATTTATATTAATTACCTGAATTTCATTAAAATTCTTTTCTTTCATACAAAGCAGTAAATATTGAATAGCAAGTTAAAAAATATTAAATGTAATTATTTCTGCTAGCCATTTAATAGAGGCGAGTCATTAATACTGATGTATCTTTTGCTTCTTTGTTCAGGCTGCTCCTCTTTTGAAGTAGCAGTGATACATAATAAATCAGGTCAGTCACATAACTAATCGGCTGTGAACCAAGGCATAATTTTCTCAAGCAGGAAAACCTCACTGAAGGACTGACATCTCCTGCTTGGTTTGAGTCAAAAAAAATAAATGTTTTATTGAAGTTTGATTTAAAAATTCCACAGATTTCTTGCTTCCCCAGTGCTTTTTTTTGCCCCCAAAGATGTTAATAAAATTTTAGTAGACACTTTGAAATAAAATGACTGTTCAGATGGAAGCCTTAGAGATGGAATATGTATTGCAGCACATAGTATGTAACGTATTATTTGAAATTATGGAGTGATTCAAACAAGTCTGGCTTATATCATCAGAACAGTTCTCTCTCCCACCTTAATTTTCTTTGTAACTTGAATTCAGGTTTGTGAGATTTGCATGACATTGATCCTTTCCTTGGGCGATGCACAATTTCATAATTCAAGTGCGACAGCTGCTGTAACCATCATGCCAGCTGTCCCTGCAGATGCTCAAAAATCTCCAGCTTCTCAAAGATGTTTATATGTCTCTGGGGTAAACCATTTTTCTATGAGGTAATGTATGAAGTATCTTTTAAAAGGGTCGCAGTGCTGGCAGTTCTGAGTGCGTGGTGCATGTAGTGCTACTTTTCTTGAGGAAGAGCTCTTCTGTGTGTCACCCTACATGGTCCATAGGGGAAAAAAAAAAAAGAACAATTGGCTTCCAACCCCCCAACAAAGCAAAAACCTCCTCCTATCCATCTGTTATTGTTAATAACTAAAGAAATGAGGCTGTTAAATAAATAAATAAGATGGTAAAATTTGCCAAGTAGGGTCAAAACTTCTGTCCAAGAGAGATGTTTACAGATTTGGTTTCCCTGTTTACCAGACTGCAGAGGATTTACCTCAGAGATCCTGGATGAAGTCTTGTGTCTGCCTGGATGTTTAATGGGGTAACTGCTAAGCTCCACTGCAGTTTGGTTGGTTAGATTTCCAGTGAAGCCCCATGAATTCAGATCATCCCTTTGGGCTGGCGTGGTGCTCATCTGTGGTGCCAGTGAAGGCGTGGGCTGTGAGCGGGTGCTGCTGTCTGACTGTGTCTGCAGCACTGGGGGAATGAGGCAGGCTCCTGCCGATCCGGGGTCTCCGTTTCCATCCTGCGTCGAGGGCTTTGCACAGGGGCTGGGCTGCAGTGCTGGGATCCTCTGAGGCAGAGCTACCATGCCATTGGAGCTCCTCAAGTGATCGATGGCTTATGGACGAGTGCAAAAGCCTTCTCAGTATGTTGAAGGGTACCCTGCATTCAGACTGGGTTGAAGGATCTAATGGTCCTTACTTGAACTGAACTGATATTTTTTAGTGTGTATTCTGCAAATCATCTCCTTACCTTAAATTAACAATATCTGAGAAATGAGGAAGATTTTAAAACATTTGTTTTGTGGTGAAATAGTTACTTAATAAGAAATAAGCCCTTTAAACTAGAAAAACAGGAATGTTCTGTATCTGAATTCATAACTCACATGTTTTACTGCTTCTCTTCCATGACAAATAAAATGTCAGTCATAGGAGTCCATTAATAAGAAACGCCTCTAAAGACCGATGTTCCTCAGAACAAAGGCTTGGAACAATTCGTAACTAGAACTATCCTTTTTTTGCTCCCCTGTCCCTGCTTAATGTTAGGCTAAAAAGAGGTAAATACAGGTTTTATCTAAATTGGTCCTATCTGAAGTGAAGATAATCATTGTGGTTGTGAGGCTAAGCCTAAACTGGAATGGCATCCCTTTCTGCAACTTAAGTTTCTTGAATCCTGTTGCCTCCTAGTAAGAATTAATAATCTGGTCTTGCTATTGCCTCTTGTTATATCCACTTACCTTCTGAGATCCTGGGAACAGCCAGAAGTCCTTTTGCTCTGCTGTGGCAGAGTGTGGCAAATGTGAATTTTATAGTCAAGCTAACATTCTGCCTGGAAAATGCAACTGGCAGAAAAGAGAGTTTATTTCTAATCAGCCCCAAAATTATACGAAGAACTGTTTTTGAAATGTGAGGACTTTTTGAAATGTGACTAGAAAAATAACTGCATTTATGTTTTTTGAAGTGCCATGCCTAGTGCCAACCTCTGTGCTTCACAAATGTAGAATTTTCATGAGGCCATTCTTGTAGTTGAAGAAACTGTTCACATAGGGCTCAGTTAAACACAATCAAAATATTCTTTTTCGAAAAGGTTTCTGTAAGATCATTCCTTAAGAAAAACATATTTTCACTTTCTTCTCCTTGAGAGAAATCTTTCAGAATTCCAAAAAGTAGTAAATTTGCAGGAAAGGGAAAACAACAGTGACAAAACTCAGAATTTAATAATACTTTAATTTATAATGATTGTTTAGAATGGGGGCAAAACTTGCCAGTCCCAGAGCATGGTCTTTAATAAGTAGGCTTTTGATGTTCTTTTACACTTTATTAGCAGTTATAGCTGTCAGGTGAATTTTTGCTCATTATTTCATCAATAGACATAGATTCTAAACTTAGAAACAATTTCCTAAGGTAGAAAGAAAAAAAAAATTAGCTGATGACTGAAGGTTAAATTAAGAACAATAAGTCACATCCTCTGAATGCTTTCCATCTCAAGACCAAGACAGTTTTTGAAAGATTGTTGTAGCATAAGATAATAATTTTATTAATCAGACTTCGTAATTTTGTCAGTTCAGCAGTTGGTTGGGAAAGCAAAGTAAAATGAGGGTATGGAAAGTATTTCCAAAAGAGAATACAATATCAAGAAATGAAGCTATAAATACCTTGGGGCATGAATACTAATATCCCAGTCAAAGTCCCTGAAGGCTGTGCTGTTTAGCATTTTATTTTGATGTATTGTAGACCTAAGGACCATGCCATAAAGTTTACTTAGTCTTGTGCACCCAGGTTTTCCTTAAAGGTTTGTGGGTGCTCTTACCAAAAGGGTACTTTTCAAAAAATACATTTCCAATTATGTAGTTCTTGCTGGAATGGAAATAATCAGTCTTTCATTGGAAATAAGCTGCTTTTGAGAATAAACACCTTAATTTTGCTACAGTTGATGCTAGTTTGCAGCAGCTGTTTATGTCTCTAGGCAGAATTATTCAGATAATTCACTTTAATTTCCTGTATAACACGCATTTTTTGGAGTTACACCATTTATTCCATCCCTACCATAGGACTCAGTATGTCTGCAGTGATCTGCATCCACCATATGCTCTGAGCTGTCAGCCCTTGACCTTCTTAGCTCCTTGTGTGCTGCAGAGTTCACGTACAGGATTGTTGTCTGTCCCAGGTGCTGCTCTGGGGGAAAAGAGGATTTGGAATCAGGGTTTGATCAGCAGTTGTTGATCAGCTGTGCGCTGGGATCCTGGCACATGTCTGTCTGTCATTTGTTGCTTTTGCAAACTCACATGTGCAAGCACACTCTTTTGTCTCTACTTATCCCATTAGGCCCAGCAGACAGACTGAAGGTGTTGAATGCACCTGCAGGCAAGCTAAGGACTTTTGAGTCCCTGCTTATTACCACAGATCAGGTTATTCAGCAAAAAATTAGATTTATAAGCCCTTATGCAGTCATTGAATTTTCTTCTGTTCACAGGATTCATTGATATTAAAATAAAACATCTTTTTTTGAGGTGACTCTAGAAGCCATTGAACTAGCTATTATATATATAGCTATTAAATATAAATATTAGGCATTTAAGGTGGTGGGCAAGACATCAGCTGTGATATTATTACCACAGGGATAGAGAAAAAGCCCTTTGATTTCTCACTTAAATTCTGTGTGAGGGAAGAGAAGTGAAAAAACAGCAGGGCCTGTAAAGAGAAATATACGTATATGTGTGTTTGACCTTTATGCCATGCAGTGAGAAATGAAAGTGATGTAACTGGGTTCCCTTAAAACTTCATAACGTCACCACCTGCAGCAGTAATTTGTCAACTTCTAATACCAGTATACTTTTCTTGTAAGTAGTCTCTGCATCCCCTCATGAAACAAACGAGATGCTTCAGGAAGCAGGGGCACATGATCCATTTCTGAGGGTTTCCCTGTTTGAGGAGCCCCGCAGAGACTGGATGCACACCAAAAATTAGGTGTTTGACAAACTGATCACTTAATGTCATGCTGCCTCTGCATCACATCCTTCACCTTGGATCCCTATCCCACAGGTCTAAGTCTTTGTTAAGCAGATATCCTGTAATGCTTTGCTGGATAGCACAGGGGAGAGTGTCCTGGGACACTCTTCAGCAGGCTTCTCACTGTCTGCAGGGAAAAGGCTGCCACCAGTCTCTCTGCTGAGAATCCTGTCAGCCAAGCTGTATAATGATTTCAGCTTTAATTATTGGAAGGTGGTAGGTTCCAGAGGCTCCGTTCTGCTGCTGATCCCTTTGGCTTTACATCTGTATTGGCTGGTGCTTCATAGATGCCTTACCATTACTTGTTTGCAAAGTTTCATTAAAACATAGCACACTGGTTGGTATTCCTGCCACCAAGTATCCTTTTCAAATTATTTTCACTTCTGATCACGTACTAGTTTGTCTTTTATGTGTCTCTCCCAAATGTATTAACTCGAAGATTTCTGAGTAGGTATATATGTGAATAAACTGCTTTGGTATCAATATTTTTCCCCAGCTTACCAGAAGATTATGGCACAGAGCTCTTTTCCCAATGGGATGTTCACAGAGTTCTCAAAACCCACGGTATTTAGTGCAGCTTAGCTATCATTCCTCTGCATCAAGGAAGTTAAGAGCAACTTTTCTGCGTGACTTACAGCTGTAGTTGCAGGACTGGTGTCACAGGAAGTGGGCAATGTCTATGTACTTTTGTCAACTTTGGGTCAACAGAAGCAACTGTTTGCTTTCTGGGTTTGGTGGCTTGGAAGTATACAATAAGAAGTAAATAATTTAGACTTGAGTAGGTGAGTCTTTTCTACGGGTCACAATTTTTTTGTATCATGTTTTCTTTTACCTCATTCCCCACAAAAAACGTTCCACTTAAACCCTTGAACAAAACAGCAATACCTCCCCCCCCCAGGAAGCCTGAAAACAGAACAAGGGATTACTGATTTCTCATCTATGAAATTTAGTGGAGATGATATGAATAGGCTTGGAGAGTGAAAAATAAGGCATTATTGGTATTGTTCAACTCAACAAACTCAGTTGCTTCTTACGGCTTTGCAGTGGTGCACGGGAGGCTTTATCTGTTAGATTGGTGAGTTTTGGTGAAATTCACTTAGGAAAACCTTCAGCCTGTCGTTCCCAGCATTTGGTTTCTTCCTGCAGCTCTTATGTATGTATTCTGCCCTCATATCAATTGCATCCTTTAACATATTTTGGCCAGTTCCTGTGCTCTCCCAAAAGCATCTTCTCTGCTCCCCGCATGATTCGCTCCCCCTAGTCCCTGAGCAGATGTGCATTCTTACTCTTGGGTAGCAGCAGACTTCTGGATGTGGACTTAATGCTTCCTCTTCTGTTTTTACTCTCCTTGTTCTACGTTTTTCCGTACTCTGCTATGATATAAGTGAAGAAGGTGCCTGAGTCCAGAAGGGCACTGGCAACCAACCAGGCACAAGCTCCTGACTGCTTGCAAAGGCCTTTTGCAGTGACAGGGCTTCTATTTATTATATTTGAGCCAGATGCTGTGCCTTTCCTTGATGCTGCACTTAAAGTCCTTTGTGCAGTCCTGGCTGAGGGTTTTTGGCAAGTGCAAGCCAGAGGCAAAGAGAGTGTGTATGAACTGCTGAATGCTATTATGCAAGGCAGTGCCAGCCCACCAGAAATGCTCTGAATAACAATTCCTGTCACAGAGAAGCTAATACAAAAATTAACTCACACAACTCCCTGCCTCGTCCTCCTGTTTACTGTCCTGGTGGGGCCATGGTGATGCTGTGCTGCTCCTTTGGCTGCTGGACAAGTGATTTCTCAGCACTGACAAAATGGGAATTGGCAATCCACTGCTGATACTTCTGTCAGGTTTGCCACAAGCAGCACATTTTACCATTCAGGAGGCACACCAGACAGCACAGCTAGGTCTCAGGGGTGAAGAGAGGGCAAGGAATAGGGAGAAAATGCCATGTTACGGTTTTGCACAGAATGCAACTGATGTGATGCAGGCTAAGCTGTGATTTTCATCATATGCCTTGCTGCTTATATGCCCCATTTACCACCTTTTCTGCATTCCTAAAGACCTCAGCTGGCCTCTGACCCTGGTTTTGACTTAATCTCTGACTTTTTCCTTACATTTCTGTTGGCATCTTCTTGTCTTGAAAATTCACGTGATCCCCAGGAGTGTCTCTGAGTCAAATTGGCAACTGAAACACTTGAGGCATAGCTAGTAAGAACACCACTGAAGCCAGCTGACATAGGAGACCACCTTTGCCAAACCAGGGAAGGTTCAAGGAGCAAGTGTCCATGTGGCAGAAAGAAGGGAGGTTTTATTTCAGCAGTGGAAAAGCCTTTTCTTCAGCTGTGTTGGTGCTATTTTATGGCATTACTGGAATTTTTCTGTGTATTACAGGAAAGCATGTGTTTGCATGTGTACATTTGGAGTCTAAAGCTGTCATGTTTATACCAAAAAGAAATAGCATCAGATTTTCAGTTCACTGATGTTTAATGAATTACAACTAAACATTTAGAAGTTAGTTGTGACCAGTAAAGCTGTAATTTCACATTTTAGTAAATCTGTAGCATGGTCCCACTTGCTCAGGCTTCTAAAAACTAGATTTCTGCCTGTAAGTCACCTTTTTTTGGTTTAAAGCACAGGTTTCTTGGATCAGTTTTGGCTGCAAGTGTTTTTCACTTGGTTCTGGAGGTCATCGTTGGTACTTATATCCTTGATATCTGTGAAAGAATGAGGGTGATGTTATTGAAAACATATTACGGGACTATGTAATCGTTAACTGGTTTAGGTATCATCTCTGAAGACAACAATATTAAGTGAAAATAATACCAAGTGACAACATTAATACTAATATTACACTAATAATATTAATATATAAGACAATAACATTGTCTCCTATTACCCTGCTAGAGCAGATTACTGCATGCTGTTAGGTGTCTCTTGTCCTTTTTCCCATTTCTTGAACTGTTCTAGTTTTTATTCGTATCATATCTAAACTCAAAGGATTTATTAGAACTTTGTCGTTTTGAGTTTCAAACCATAAACATCAGAAAGCAACAAAGATGTGGTCACCTTCTGGCTGGCAGATGGTAGAGTTGGAGCAGGACTGTGCTGGCTCCTTCACTACCTCAAGTGGGCTTGCTGTCTGTGAGACCTGTGAGAAGACCTGTCCTCTGTGAGCAGCAGTTCTGCAGGAGCCCCACATGAGTAAACGCTCTCATGCTGCCTTGGCTTTATTCCCCCTGTAATTCTGATGAGATTTATAAGGCTGCTTTCCTTCTTCAGTTCATAATGAATAGTCTGTTCACTGTGCTGGCCAGGGGAGAGGGGCAGAGGGCTGTGTGTTGTTCAGACTTGGTTGCGGATGGCAGATGCTGTGTTTTAATGGCAGCTGGTCAGTTCCGTGTTAGGTTAAACAAAGTATTCCTGGACAGGATTGTCAAACAGGAGAAGTACAATTTTGGTTTACAAATTTCTTCTATGCAGCAGAAAATGCTTCAAACAGTGGATAACTAATGTAAGTTTGCATGTCTCTCAGGAGACTCTTTTAGCTGGTACACATGCTGCACCTCACAGTACAGGGCTTTAGCTTGGGCCAGCTTGATGAGCCTTTCCCACTGGAAGCTGCATGTAAACCTATTTCATGTAAGTTCTGATGGATTTGCATCTTAATTGGTAAGATGACTATTTGACTTCTGAGGATGAACCTTCTGTCTCCTTTGCATTACAGTTTCATATACTTTTGCAAGTTAGTTTAATAAGGCATTTCTGCAGTAGGCCATATGCCCCTGTTTTCTTTATCAATGCCCTTTTTTGAGGTCAGAAGAGTCAAAGTGGTTACTTGTATCTGCAAGTGTATGGTGTCAATCTCTTCTATGCAGTCCTGGTACACAGGATGCTGCTCACATGCTGATTGAAAAGCTATCCAAATAACTCCATCAGCCAATTCCTTCAGTGCAAACCAAATCCAAACATTTAACCTAGTACAGCATTTTGCCTCTTTACATTCTTTTTTCCTAAATCAGTCCTGAATATCTCATAGTCAAATATTTCGTTGTGACACCTGGGGCTGTATAGGGCCTTGCTGGCTGGGGAGCAATTATGATGGCCCCTGGTTCTGAAACCTGGACAGTAATTCTGTTGTTGAGGTCATTGCTTCTTAGCTTTTGCTTCAGACAGATTTCTTTATTCTTAACAGATCCTTAACCTGAAACTTCTATCCCAAAATTCAAGATGCTTTTAATATAATCCTTTTTCTGCTCTTACCCATCAAGAAAGTTGCAAAGTATTGCTTTTTTTTAATCTCTTCTCTTTTGGGGGTGTTGTTACATAAGCATCAAGGACAGGAGGGATGTGCCCATGTGATAGCATTACTGTTAACAAGATGAAAAACAGCAAATCATGCCTGAAAGCTTGAAATAGTCTGTGGAAGAATGAAAAACTGCAGTATAACTTTCAAACAAATATTTTTTCATATAATATACCCTTTTTTTTTCGCTGACAAGTTAATTCTTTCTGACAGACTTGGCAAGTGAGCAAGTGTCTCCAAGGCAGACACTGAAGCTGTTTCATGAATTCATGTTACAGTTTCTCTGATACTGTTGCTCTGCTCAAGTGGTATTTTTAGCTTTATTCACACCTTGCTTTAACATTTGTGTGAATAAGGAAAATTTGGTTATCCAGTCCTAACCAAACCATGAGTTAGTGTTTCTCATTGTTATTCTTGCTTCTTGAAGAAACGGTTGCAGGACCTAGACTCCCTGGAAGGGAGCTCTCTGTCTTTGGGAATATTTAGCCAAGAACCTTACTCCAAAACTCGGACCTCTCACATTGCAGTTTTATGATTTCTTTAAAAAAAATTGGAATATTTTCTTTAGAGATATATAAAATATTCAATTAGGACAAAAAAACTCATATATTGACTTGGTTGATACTTATTTAGACTGTTTTGTCACAGAGTTTTGCTCACAGGATATGGTTTTTAACCTAAAGTTTTAAGATGAAAGGGGTAAGGTCCTTCACTGACCTCTGCTTGTGTTTACTTCTGCCTCATGGGCTGTACTGTTAGAGAGGTCTTGTCAAGGGAGGGTGTTCAGTGTAAAGCTGAAAGCACAGGAAAAATCTCTGCAAGATGAAAGTACAGATTTTTTTTTTTTCCAGCACCAGCAGCACAGCACTATATTTCACGTAGGCAGTATCATCACAGTTCTGCTAGTCCCGAGCTTCCCAGTGTCTCCATCCTCTGCCATCCTCTAGGAAGTCCTGTTGCTGATTACCAGGTGCAGTAACAGCTCAACAGAGCATCACTGTCCTTTTCCTGAGATAGCAGGGGCTAGAAGTCTTCTCCTGGCATGTATCAGACATGAAATATAGGACCAAAATGTAAACAGTTAGGAAGGAGAGAGGCTCATTGGTAGAGACTCCAGGTTCAGATTTGTTTTAGGTATTCGTCATTCATCCTGGTCAAAGCCAAATAATTAAGAAACCTTCCAAGTACCTGTCTCAGCAATACCTCAAGTTGGAAAGTTAAGCACTCCTCTGTTTCTCTGTGTCCAAAAATGACAGATGCCTGAAGATTATTATTGAATGGTCTGTCCTTCACTGAGGAAGCTCAGACAGACCGAGCCTGACTGAAGTTCCTGTAAATAAAATCCAGTCCTTACCTGGGGCTCAGTCTGGCACAGACACTGCTGCCCTGCTGCCCATAGTGTAGCTCAGCACAGGTGATGGATCCTGCCCTGTCTGCTCATTGTGATGAGCATTGCTTGTGATGGTGCTTTCTTCGTTTGTGTGAATGCCCTCCTGGTTTTACCTGCAGCTGTTCTTACAGAGCAGGAGCTGGTGAAGAAAAGAAAATTAATCTGCTTCAAAGACAACAGTGAAAATAACTTGAGAGATCTGCATTGGGCAACCTTGATGGAGCTTTAGGAAGAAAAAAGTCTGCTCAAGAGGATGTGGAAATGAACCCTTCTTGCAAAGAATAGGTTGAATCACACATGTCAGCTGCAGCAGCAAGGGAGAAAAATAAGAGAAAATCAATTTAATATTGTAGGTTTCAATGTTCCTTCCAAAATAAGTACAGTCTAATGATAGAGAATGTCTTTTCAAGTGGCAGATGGCCGCATTAAAGCTACAGCTGTGCCATCATTTTGGAATTTCTATAAGGCACACATGAAGAGCAGACAGCTGCCTATAGCGTGGGTGCTAGACCCTCCTAGGAAAGCTTATTTTTAACTTAGATTTGCTCCCTGACTTGGTTCACGGCTTGATGTCCTGGACAGCTCTCCCAGGTCAGCAAAAAGAGCGGTGTAGAGGTCGTGTAGGAGCTGTAGAAGCTGTGTGGGGAGAGGGAGGGGAGACCTGGGGCTGCTTGCCCTGACCTTGACACTGGCAGGAGCATCTTGGAGTCAGGAGGCTTGGTTCTATAGGAGTTGGGAGCTGCTGTCTTGTGCCAAAGAGAGATGGGGTGCTCAGCAGCATCTCCCAGTCCCTGCTGGGTTTTTATTAGCATGCCTAACTTTTGACTTGAAAATAAAAGCTCAGCTGTCTCTCACTCTGCGTCAAGAAAGGGATCAGAAGACTTTGAGCTGGAGATGCAGTTTTCTTGGGCTCCAAGCAGCTGTTTCAGAAAAAATAGAAAATTACTATTTCAGAAGCAATGTTCGCTTAATGGTCACAGTTGTTGCAATATCTGGACTATTTGCAGAGATATTAGAATTGGGCCATGTAAATTTAACCAGCTTATATGAGAAGGAAACTTAGTTTGTGCTTCTTGTGAATGATCTACCATGAGTCTTCTTGAGGAAAAAAATACATGCAAAAATAAGGTGATAAGGAAAGGAAGAGGCTTTTTCTTGTTAGAAAGTTATATGTCAGTACACAGATGTGTGTGTGTGTGTGTGTGTGTGTGTGTGTGTGTATTTTGAAATCTTAGCATTGGGGTTAGGGGAAAATACATGAGACATGGTAGAAAGCAGAAATCAGAGGCAGTGAAGGGTATAGGGAGTCAATGACACAACAGTAAGAAAGACGGTGGAGCTGGGGGTGAAAGGGCAGCAGGCAGGAGTAACAGGTGCTGAAGGAGGTTGCTGAAACACCATTTGTCTGAAAGAACCTTCAGCCTCTTTCCTCTACAGAAGCAAAGTAAGATGTTCACCAGCCCTTCTCCATTCCTGCTGGTTTCTTCTGGGATATTTAACCTCTCCATGGGAAAGAAAAGCAGCTATTGAAAAAGGATGGACAACTACAGGATTAAAACTGATTTTGGAAGGGAAGAAAGATTTTTGGAGGATAAGGAAAAGATAAAGAGGAGAAAGGAGAAAGAAAAAAGGTGAGAGTGCAGGAGAAGTCATCTTTAAGTCAAGCAAAAGACAAGTGAGATAAAAAGCACTAAGTAGAACAGGGAGATTTCATATATGAAAAGTTACACAAAATTATTGGAATGGTGATTAGAAAGACAACTGGAGACTATGATAATTCAAATAAATTTTCTAAACTTGATAAAAACACATTTTCCAACACATAAAGTTGCTGTTTATGTTTGAGTGTGTTTGTAACTAATAGGGTTACTTTTAGTACTTTATTTTTTCTAGCCTCTTTTAATTTTTTCTTGCCTTTTGAATACACCAAATAGCGAGGCATTTATTTTGATGTTATTCAGGGCCTTTTATTATTTTCCATGCAAAAGAATTCGACACGTTCTGGGTTGTTTAAAATACACCTTTCAGTGATTTTGAACCTGCAAGTGTTTGAAGTTGTTAGAAGAGCACTGCGGAATATATAAACTGATGGATCAAGATTTTTAAGTTTGAGAAATGAGAACAGCAAACACTCTGATGTGTTTCCTACCTCTGCAGTGCAGCGCTCGCCACAGATACTTCTGGTTTTACCCTTAGAATGTCTAGTTAGTAGTCTGTGCAGCTTCTTGAAATTTTCTAGCTCTAAGTAATCCACCTAAGTTTTACAGCTCTTAATTTAATCCAACTACTGTTTTTGTATCTCTCCTGGTCTAGTAACAAGTTTAGCCCAGACATGAGAACTCATAAATTAACAAGATATATAATTGAAGTGTGTTAAAGCAGTGTTCAGAAGAGAAGTGGTATTAACGTAATCCCTTTCCTAAGTCGGTGTATCAGAATCCTCTCTAGTGTGTCTCTTAAATACAGTATTTTATGGGATCAGATTATACTAATTTTTCCAGCAGCAATTATCTTGAGTTTCTTGTTTGCTAAGAAATGTACTTTAAAAATTAAGCAAGTCATTGGTATTACCCATTTGCAACAGGCTGGTAAGCAAACTAATTTGATTAGAATGTAAAAAAAGGAGTTTTTACTTTTGTCAAATGCACAAATTTATAAGTGTATAAAATCTTCAGAAGCTTCCCACCCAATCAAACAGCATTTATGTGAGAAGTATCATTATTGACAAAGACTGCTGTGTGTGTGCCTTGTTCTGTCAGTACCTAAATGTCATGTTCAGATAGTGCATAAAATATTGCGACAATTTCTGCTTTTCTTAGAAGATACACAGTACCATAAAAATCCTACCCCTGGAACTTTGCACCTGCAAACAGGAGGTTGCCCTTGTAAGTTGAAGCAGAAGTTTCTTTTCTTGTAGGTAACCATTCATATTGGAGAAAGCCTCTGTCAAACATCTTGCCACTTTTCTCAATTTGCCATGTTGGGAATAATGTAATTTTCTGTGAACCCTTGAGAGTTGTGTTGTTCTCTTGTACCATTAGTTTAAAATTTTTCTAACAGGATACCAGTTGGTTTTGAAGGATAAAGCTTCCAGCAGTGATTGCTGAAAAAGTACAATGTATAAAATTATAAAATTTGTTTTTCCAATTTTCCTATTATTTAGGAGGGTTAATTCTTCTTAATTTTTCTGCCATTAAATTATTACTGAAGTCATGCATACATTGATTATAGTAATGATGAAATCTTTAGCTTGGATGTAGGGAAGTGAGAGAAAAATGACTCACTTCTAGTATATATCGTTTCATCCAAGGTTTTTGAATTTTTATTCCTATTGCACATGCATTTGTTCTTGTTTCCTGGGTAACAGCATGTTTTACAAACTCAGATTTTTACTGTGGTAGAAGTAAGAAAAGCTAATCTCAGATAAGTATGTAGCTATCAAAATCTTACTAAATCTTAAGCTTTTAAAATCTAAATTTTATATTTCAGTAAAACATCTGTGTGTGCATGTCTTTACATATATGTATATAGGTTCTGGAAGATAAAAGCATATATACTTGATTAAATTGTAGCAGAATTGCAAATTTATTTCATGTTATACCTACACACTTTCAAGTTTAAAGATCTGCCTTTATTCTCTGCGGGTGATATGTATATATGCATACTTTATGTAGCTGAATCACCAAAAATTCTAAGAATTACTCTAAAGGGAAACATGTATATATAGTTATAAAAATAAATGTTTATATGCAGGTCGAAATTTCAGGCTTCTTGGAAAGTGAGCATTATGTTGTTTTCTGCCTATATGAAAATAAGGTGTTTTTTTTTTTTTTTGCCAGCCTGTGAGATGCATCTAAAGAACTTTCTTCACAGAGTTTGGGAACTGTCTGGACTGTTCTTTGAACTATAATGTTGAAAGACTTTTACAGCTTTAATTGGAGGAAGGGCAATCTTGCCTTTTAAAAGAGTTATGAAAATGTAGTCTGCTGGCCAATATTTCATGTGGTAATCATATTTTTTTCTTACATAAGATATGTCAAAAACTATAGATCTTGATAATGCAAGCAATATTTATTCTTTTAAGCTGACAAAATCAGTCACATTAAGTAATTGCTAATACTGTGCTCTCTCCTGTCACTAGTGGATTAATGTAAGCAGTTCCAACCAAGGTCTTTCATTTATTAACAGCTTTTTTATAGTGAGGACAAAGCATTATTTCTGCACCTTAAAGGAAATTTTTGTTGGTGTAAAGTTCGAAAAAAGCATTTTTATTTTGGATTTGCACATTCAAAATGTTCTCCGGGTTTGAGAGAGGAAATTACAGAATTTTGATCTTATAATATCTTCAGTCCTTTTGTCAGAAGGTATCAGCTTAAGGTTTAGTTCTCCTCAGTGACTGCATACATCATCACTATTCTCTAAACTTTGTGAGATACGGAAAATAGGGCTGTATAATCATTCTTCCAGTGTAAAATTAGTTTTAGAGATCTTATAGGTGATCAGCTGAAGGATCTTTGTTCCTGCCTTGAATATTTTTGGATTATCCAGGTAAATTCCCTATGTGATACAACCAATCTCCCTTTGTCTTTTGTGCCTTAAAGGCCTTGAAAGTTAAAAAGCGCTTTTTAAAGCGATTGTGCACCATGTATTCCTCTCTCACTACAGACTGTCAGCCCAGCACTCAGAGAAGGTTCCAGTTTTGGCTGTCAGCGAAGTGCCTGAGAGCCTCTCTGGGAATTGCAGATGGGATAAGGAAGTATTTGAAAATACTGTTTTATATGCTGCCCATTGTAACATTCTCCCCTATAATTTTTCACCTTGTTTTCCATGCAGTTTGGTATCTAAGATTAATTTCTAAATGTTATTACTATAAAATGTCTAAGTATGTAATATACAATATTTGTTTATATTTATAACCTATTAGCTAAAATGAATGAAGCGCTGTTCACACAAAAGGGAGAAAACTCATGTTCTGCCTGAATATTTATTAGTGCCGTTCAGTCTTCAGGACTGCAGGAAAAAATAGATGGAATGAACCTCTGGAGATTGTATAGTTGGTCTCCTAGCCCAGGGCACTATCTTTGTCATTCCGCACAGACACTGTAAAAGAATTATCAAATTTAGGTAGGAAGGAAGTTCTGGAGATTGCCTGGTCCAGCCTGCTGTTCAAGGCAGGGCCACCTTTGAAGTTGGGTCAGGTTGCTTAGGGCCCCTATTCAGCTGAATTTTGAATAACTTTAAGGATGGTTAGTCTTCTCTGAGAAACATTCTCTAAAGTTTTACCACACCTCCATGATTTTTTTCCTCCCTTCTATCTAATTAGAGTAATGTGAGTTTCACTTTCTGAAACTTATGTCTGTTGTCTTTTGTCCTTCCACCGTGAATCTCTGAGAAGAGGCTGGCTCACTCTTCTCCAGAATCTTGAAAACAGCACTTGGATTTCCCTTAATCTTTTTTCTAAAGGTTAGAAAATAAACAGACTCAAGCCCCTCAGCCTCTCTCCATACATTGCATGCTCCAGCCCTTCATCCATGCCATGGCACTCCACTGGGCTGGCTTTAGAGTGTCTCTATCCTGGTGTGCTCCAGATGAGACAAAATGCTGCACCTGCTGTCTCACAAGTGCTGAATTGTGGTGAAGGACCACACCACGTTGCCTGCTGTCTGTGCTGTTACTGGCTCAGCCCAATGTGGAGTTGGTCTTCATTTCTACAAGGATGCACTACAGCCTGATGTGCAACGTGTTGTCAGCCAGGACCCCCCAGTCCTTTTCAGTAGAGCTGCTTTTCTTTCCAGTTGGTGCCTGTGCTGCAGGTCTTGGCATTTGCTTTAGTTGAATTTCTCGGGGTTTCTGTCAGATCATCCCACTGCCCTTATCTGCTGAATGTTTTATTTTATGTTCTGCCCAAATCTTCCAGACACCTCTGTAGAAAATGAAAAATAAATTTTTTCTTTTTCATGGTCTTTGATGTTTCTGTTTATTGTTTCCACTTCAGTCCTCTCTGCTTCTCTTTTATTTCCTATTCTGATTAAATTTTACCTATCTTTAATCCATGCACACTTTTTAAAAAAAAAACTCTGATGTCTTGAGTGTGGACAGAAGCATCCAGTTCAGACCTTTCCAGTTAAGAAGAGCAAAGAAATAACTCTGTGTGTTATAATGCTATTAAATATATCTGTATGAGTAGTTTACCATAGTGGGTGTTGTGGAGCTGGGTTTAACTACTGAATGATTGTGGTAACCAGATGCTTTTCAGGGTAATACCTACCTAATCACTTGTTCTTCATCCCCAGGTTATATAGGTGCATATTTCTGCTTATTGGAATACCTTGCATTTCTCCTTATTGAAAGACATCTTATTTCTTTCAGATGATTACTTCAGTCTGTTTATTTTCTATTCTGATCTGCTCATCCAGAGTGCTTGCATTTGGTCTAAGATTGGTTATGTCTTGGGATTTATTCATGACCTAGATAGATAAAAATGGAAATTGCACATAAAGGATTGCATATGCATAATGTATAGAAAGTAAAATATTGAGTAGCAGTGGATCCACATCTTCCAAATTATTTCTTTTCTGTTTGGACTCAGTATAGCTTTCCAGTCAGTTTTGCATTCACCATGACACAGGCAAGCTTTCTTTAAGAGAGTGACATATATTGCATACTTGTGAGAATATTTAGTTAGCACATATGTCATCTGTTGTTCTCTGTCTACATAGTTTGCTGTCTTGCTGCTAATTTGACATTATTTAATCATGAGAGATCCAGGTTGGCTGTCTGGTTTTTTGCCAGGCGTTGTTAGTTGATTTATTGTTTAAATGTTCTGTTTAATTTTTTAATCTCAATATTTTCTTGAGTGAAAGTTTAATACAAATCATGTAAAGATCTTGCTCTCCCTCCTTCCATCTGCTTTAAGACTGAAGTTGACCTTTTCTTGTCTAGTATCTCCATGATTTCTCAAAGATGACAACTAGTGGCTTTGAGACTCTAGAATTAGAACAAGCCCAGCTACCACATCTCCAGTTGCAATACTGAGGAAAGTCTACCTCATGCAAATGTAGTGGAATTACCAGCAGTTGCTGAGATTTTTTTCCAGTAATCACATGTCTTACATGAAACTGCCATGGGCTCTTTAAATAATCACAGATGACTGATCCTTTAGTTTAGATCCACTTTGAAACTGCTAGAAGAGTGTGACTTATATTGACCATAATTGTGACTGGGAAGAAGAAATTAATTGTCTTTGTGCTTAATGGATGTTGATGTGCCTGTTAGAAATAAATACACATGAGTTTGAAAGAAGGTCTTCACGTTGAATATTGCATTTCTTCACTTGCGGTCAGGCTGTTTATATAATTTAAACATTGTTTGGCATAAATTTTTAAGCAAATGTACACAGACATTAGCATAACCCTGTTTCTAAACATGAGCTGATGTCTCACAGAAATATGGAATGTTTTTTCACCTAGTATTTTGTAAATGGGCTTGTATTTTTGTTTTCTTGTGTTTTTCTTCTCCTTCTGTTTAGAGATACGGATGTTTTTGGAATGTTAGCCCACTCTATAGGTTAGCTTCTCATTGCACAAAGATTGAAAGATTCTGAACTTGATCAGCTGAACAGTGTTGCTAATATAGAACTTCAAAACATCGTACATAGAAGGAGGGAAAAATAAGGAGAAGGATAAATTCAAAGAGTTAGTAGGGAAGGGTCTGATTCTATTTGCATTTTTTCTTTTGACTTGAAGTATTTCTTTAAATTATATTTTCAAGATTGTCTCTTAAATCTTGTCTGCCTTAAACTTGTACTTGAACTACACATTGAAATTCTCATTTACTTTTGTCCAGCAGCTAATTTTAAAGCAGATTATGATATATTAATAGGCACACAATGCCTTCAACAATGTAGTTTTCAGAAACAATGCTGCAAACCTAATATTCAGTGTCACGTTTTCCCTTTCACCTCTTGGAAGTGGCATCAGAGGGGATTCTGGGAAGATTGGCTGCAGTGGCAGATAGAACCCATCTCATTAAATTGAATTTAAACCCTTGATTGATGAGCTTAAACTTGAGTCATAATTTTTTATCTTTCCCTCAAGAGGTTATTGAATACCCTAGGTAAAATAAAGCATATAATTATTCATAAATCAATCATGTGTTCCCATTAGTATGTACTTGATTTTAACCCAACTGGTGTACACACTATTAAGGAGTATAAACTAGTCTTCCTAAACCAGACAATTAGACTTTTTGCAAAATTAGTGACAGAAATTCTTCCATTCCTATGTCCATTTTGCAAAAAAACCCCAAAAAACACTGTAGTAGGCATCAGTTCTGTGTGCAAATACAGTGTGCAAAAGGACTGGTATATCTTAAAGCCAGGTGTGCAAGTTGGATTTTTTCCTCCAACTTTTTTCAGGCTTTGATTTTGGAGATACCTGCCAGGTCTTAGATTTTGGACTCATGAGTAACAGTTGATGACCTCAAGGATGTGAGCTACAAAAGACACGGTCATTCCCCACCTGCCCTTTTACGCTACCATTTCCTTTTGGTTGTCATAAAGTAAGCACTAAAGCTTGAAATCAGAATCTGCCAAGAACCCCTCCTTTTAAGTCATAAACTCATCGAATGGTTTGGGTTGGAAGGGATTATCTAGTTCCAAGCCCCCACCATAGGCAGGAATGTCATCCCCCTATATAAGGTTTCTCAGAGCCTCATCCAGCCTTGAACATTTGCAGGGATAGGGCATCTACTTCAGACAGTGGAAGTTCTTCCCACTGGCCTCAGTAGGTCTCAGTATTCAGAGAAGGTGTTTTTAAAAGTAAGAGTAACCAAAATAAAAAAAAAAAATTATATAGCAACGAAGAGAGAATCTGGTCAAGATATTTTACATTTTAAATCCAAAATGAAACCATGTACAATTTAGATGTATAACAATGTATGTTTCCAGAAGTGGTGGTATGGAGCTTGATTTTATTCTTTGCAGAGTCTTTCTGATTTCAAAGTAGCTCTGTCCCTGTAGGGAATCAGTTATTGGGATATGTGTTGTGGGGTGGAGGTCATGGATCTTTCAGAAGGGAATCATTTGAGACAAAGAAAAAAAAAAAGAACATACTTAGAAGCAACCAAGCAGGACTTCAAATTAACTTTTGTTTGCTTTTTATTTTCTTTTTTCTTTAAAGATGCAAAATCCTTATTTTTCAACTTCTTTGTTAATTTTCAGTAGTTTACAACTCATTAGAGATCCTAAGTCCTTTTCAGAGTTTTGCAATTCTTATTCAGTTAGTCTTCTTATTTGGTAATTAGACTGAAAAAAAAAAGTGTATTCAGTAAGATTTGAAGTGGTAATGAATCATTATGTCTTGTAGCTGAACAGGATTTATTTAGGTAACTAAATCATTAAAAGAAGTATATTGTATGTATTTGGTTGTTTGGTATAGTGACTCCGGTGTAGTATATCAAATGCAGTAGGAGTTTCAGAAAACAATAGCTATATCCCTTAAGGAAACAGCATTGGAATTTTTCTTTATTTTTCCCTTTAAAATAAACAACAGAGTAGATTCAGCCCATATGAAAAATCCTGATGAATTTACGTCTGTGTTCTGTAACATTTTATCATCCTTTCACACAAGGCCATATATTTTCACTGGCTTCATAAACAGAAAATTTTTGGTTTTGACAATGTATTAGAAAAATAGCACACAGGTTTACTTTTTATGTTTTGTCAGTAAAAACAATTGTAGGAGTGCTACATATATATATAAGAATAGTTTCTGCTTTGTCTCAGCATTTTTAATTTCAAAACTGAATTTTTCATGACAGTTCAGACACATGGTTCATTAATGCACTTTTAGTGACTCTTAATGACAATGCAGTTTGTAAAGTTATTGTAAAGTGAAATTAGAGTAAATGTGACCTAACTTTGCAATTCTGCAAAATGTGTAACAAAGGGACTAGCAAATTAAGTGACTTCATCCATCTGTGGAATATTTCAAGGTCACACCTTTATTGGCTACAAGATTTCTAACTAAAAAGACAGAGGATGACAGTACTTACAGTTTGATAATGTTTGCTTACTAAGCGTGAAATGAAATTTAAACAGTGCAGCATGTCTACATTTGTAAATTTATTGTGGTTGTTTAGACTTCTTGGAAAATGAAATGTCAAGCTATCACTCTTTTCTTGCAGGATATGATTTTTAGGCCCAGCAGAAAAGTTCACTTTGTAAACTTTTCTCTTTTAAATAAGTGTGACATTAATTTTTTTTTAATGTATTTCTTAAGCAAAACAAAACTCTGGCATGACTGCATCTGAAGTTAGGATGTGGCACTACCAGCACAGCTGGGAGCATCTGATGCAGCAGCTGCTCATTATCATAGTCCTTGCTACCACCAAGCATCATGTTCAGCTCAGTGGGACAGTGAGTGAGGTTAAGCTCTTAAAAGATTTCTAGATTGACATCCTATATCATAGCAGTACAAAAATTGTGTCATCTACACCTGAAGAAGTAGTGCATGAAGTAATTTGCAGGAAAGACAACTCCAAGAGTAGAGATTTGGATGGTCAATTGTAAATACTTGAGACACCTTTTTTTAAGGGATTGAACTCACACCTAAGGGAATTTTTTTAAGGAGAAAGAAGAATTGCAGAATAGTTTATTATAGAATCTTAATTGTCAGTCAATACCATGTGATACTCTGCACAAAATGGTATAAAACCAGGGAGAATGCATGAGTGTGTCTACAGAATTGCTTTAGTACTTCTGAGCAAAATGTTAATGGTTGGGTAATCCAAATATCAATAATTAACAAGTCAGTTTGTAAAATACACATCTTGTCTGAATTTGCATCTTTTAGAACTATAGATGTATTCTGAGCATCTAAAAGAGTAAAAAGGTTTCTTGGGATATCTGCAACAGTTACAGAATTCTTTGGGATTGTGACATTTTAGCTGTGTCAGTTTTGCACACTAACTGATAATGATTTAACTGGTCTGGTGTAGAATTTCCTTAGTATTTTCTTTTATCATTTTGTTGGTGTTGGTGAAAACTGAGGTCTCTGAGTATCTTGGTCTCTTGAATCTTGAGGTGATTAATTACAAGCTCTGCCACTTCATGCATGTGTTAGGAAATAAGAAATTTGCTCTTTGAGCAGTATATTCATTTTCTGTGACTTTAATAATTAACAAAGAGGAATGCTATGTATTTCTTGATATGCACATTTTTACTCATGTGACCAAATACATTATGTGGTAGAAAAACTCCAGGAGTTGTGAATTCCCACATTATAACCTGTATACCAAGACAGAAGCAATGCCTGGAGTTATGGATCTTAATGAAGAACACAGGGCAGAGTGTGAGGATGAAAATGATTGTTAGTAAGTGTTGTAAAGTGGATGTGTTAGGGATGACTTCTTGAGAAAAGCTTGAGAAGCATTTGTATTTACCATTGAGGAGGAATGCCACAGGAGAGGAATGAAGTAAATCCTGGTGTACAAAGCATCACTAAAGAGAAGTTTGAAAAGTCAAACAATTTTGTCTCTGCTGAGTGTCACAGAATGTAAATTCCAAGTAACCTTTTGTTCAGGAACTATCAGCTTTCAAAGAGAAGAAACCTCAATTATTCTGTTGCTTGTGAAATCTATGCTGGGGTCATGGATCTCATAGTCTTTACAAGTAAAATCAGAATTATTTGCTGTAGCCTTTATTATTACCCTGTAAAGAGTGCAACATTGAAGAAGTGATTATATTTAGTCTCACAATTTTATATGGCAAAGTTGTTATTGTAAGAGTGAATTTATGGCAGAAAATGTCAAACTGTATAGGTAAATAAGATTGAGAAGCCTGGCGTGTGATGGTTTGTTTTTTTTTTCCTTTTGGTTTGCCTCTTAACATTCAAACACAGGAATGCTGTTCTCATGGAGGACAGAGCAGACACTTTTGAAGTCTGTGCATTTGCTTTGTCTGTATTTCCTTTGTTAACATCATAGTAGCAGCATTAAGCAAATTTTCTCTATTTTTAAATTTTCTTTTAATTTTTCCTTTTTCTGTTCCCCTGGATGGAAAAAGGTGGACTTGAACTAGGAAACAAATTACAAACCGAACAGCAGAACCTGTTCTGTGCCCTTGGAATGGGTACAGAAGGGAAGTGAAACCTCATACATAAAGAGGTGTCAGCAGCTCTCATTTCCCAAACTGCTGTTTGGCATGAGAGAGATGAAGTACCACACTAATGTTCAATGGGCCTTGCTGCTGAGAGCTCGTGGATGGAAACCTCGATCCTTCAGTGCTGTGGACATGTACTTGGGCCTCATTACTGTGAGGTTACACGTGAAGCTGTCCTTTTTGCCTTTCAAGTCTTTTCACTGTTCTTTTTACTTGGTATGCTTTGCAGTTTCAGATTGTGTAAAGACAACAGGAATTACTTAAAACTGGATGTGCAGGGTATTGAGAGAGAAGGAGAAGGGTTAATCCATCTGAAAACTGGATTCTTCATTGCCGTCATGTTGGCCTGTGCCTCTAGGGCAGTGGACTCCAGATGGATGGTGCAATTTGCATATATATTTACATAGTCTTTTATTGTAAATTCATGTGATCATAATGAGGAATTTCTCTGTAGTAGTCTTCTTGACAGTTAAGCAGAATTTTTTTCTTGTCAGAGCTCACCTGCAATAAAATCTTTCTATTTATCTACTACATCTTGACCCTGATAAAACATGGAGCCCAGGATACAGCTCAGCATTCTGTATGCCTGTTTTTTTTCCCAGAGGTACTTCTCCATTACTTCAATTTCATAGTTGCCTCCAGATTTTTCATATTTTTCCCTTCAGATTTCTTTCCTGTTGCCCATCTTTTATTACTTCTAACTGCTCTTTCAGTTTATTAAACAAATTACGGAAGTTTCTTGTTGCAATGCTTGGTTCATCAGAGAAATGCAAAATATATAACTGGTGGATGTTTTCAATAATGAAGCATAAAACGATTTTTACTGCTCTTCACAACTAAATATTGGTAAGAGAAGAGGGGGAACATAGCGAAAAGTCTCCTGCATAGACTCTTGCATGTAAAGAGATGTTGAATGATTAATTCTCCCATGACTTACCTTAAATCTCACACAATATATTCAAAGAGGTCTTCCACTGCCAATTAACTGTGAAATCCCACCTTGTGCAGCCTTGTTTGATGGCACGCTATAGCTCCTGTGGTCTTTCAGCCTAAGAAAATATTTTGATGCTTTTGTGTTAAGAACTTCATTTAATGTATTAGCTAGGTATTTTTGTTCTGGCCAGCTCTAATTTCATAAATTAATTATTCATTCTTTCCAGTGCTCGATGTGATTTTTAATTATTGTTAAGAGTTGAAATGTGCAGTTGTCAAAGAATCAAAAACTAGGGAAATATAATGTTGTTTTTACTCAGGGAGGAGTAAAAACTATATCCATATTCTAAACCACTTCTTCATATGTAATTCATAGTTGATTTGAGATATCCTTTATGCATAAAACAGACACATGATGCAAAATCTTGGTAGTGTTCCCTCTAGCCATTTGCTACGTTTCTTTAGAAAGATGAAAACACCTTTAATTCAGACTTTCCAAAGACCTGTGTTCTAATTTTAGTATTTTAACATTTCAGTCTACTGCTTTAACCCTGAAGGGGTTTTACATATGCTTGGAATCTCTGCTTAGCTTTTCTTGTAGAATGATTATTGGTGTCACAAAACATTAAGAAAATTCAAACTTTTTTTTGTACTTAATTTTACCTGAGCAGTATTTCCTTGGTGGTGGTAAAATTAGCATTTGTTAGTGCATATTTGTATATTCTAATTAGTCCCTCACTTAAAGCCAAATAGGCTAGAAAGACAAGAAAAAAACAGAATGTATGCAAACGGCTTTAACTGAATTGAAGGGGGGAAAAAAAGTGTCTTTTCCCCTGAAGCATACATTCTGCATGAAATGCAACTTGACAAGTGACCCTTTCAAAACAGCGCCACAAAGATTTCTCGGCATTCTCCATATATGAGAGGCAGCATCCTTGTATTGTACACACAAGCAGTCCCCCAGTTCCCTCTAAATGAAAGGAGCCTCTTCCTCTGTCCTTTGTGTTCTATTTTACCCTCATCCCTGTGTTGGCATTCCTATTTATAAGCACACTTTTATGTGAGAAAATGTTGCAAAAAGCAAAACCACTAGGGATGTTAATACAAAATAACATATATGATTATGTTCAAGTTCTTTATTTTATTTATTTCAAAGCATTGAAAATGTGTGTGTGTTCACTTGCAAAAAAAGAGGAAAAAAGAGGGAAAAAAATATTTGGCAGTTAATTTAATTTACAACTAGGTGATGCAAAAGCTGAAATCCAACTCTCAAGTCTTGCATTCTTTTAGGAGCAGAAGACAAAAATGGTCTATGATTCTGTGTGAGCAATAACAAGAATGTGTGACTTGTGAAACTGAATGTAATGCATTAAAATCAGAGCAAACTGATAATTTAACACTGTATAACAAGTATCAGATCTTAAAAATAGCAGTAACGGGTCAGCAGTATTTTATCACCATCCAGTTCTCCTGCCACAACATTCTGGAGACAGTGCACTGGTTATTCTGCATGTATATAAACTGCCAAATGGGAGAGATATGCAGTGTTATTATTTAGTATGTCCCATGCCTTCAATGCTCTTTTCAGATGTTTTTAGGACGAGAACAAAACTTGTGTTCAGAATCTGGCTTCACAGAGGGTTTTTGGGTGGGGCAGTGGTACCTCAGGGGGTGGCAGGCTGCTGCTAGGTACTCCTCACAAGCAATATTGGCTTTGTACACAGCACTGCTTCTGCATATATGGGCCATGTGTTCTTACAGAGTGTAATAGATTGTTGATTACAAGCATTTTATAATTTTCAAAGTGATAAGTTCACATTTTGAACCGAGAAATTTAGGGCAAAGAGTGGAAAATTGCAGCCTTGACATGAGAATTGTCTCATGTGAACAAACATCACTTGAAAAACTAGAAAGAAAAGATGATACTGTAAGATAAATAAGGGGAATAGTTCCTTTGTTAATTATTGCTGGTCTTCAAAAACAATGACAGCAGATTATCAAAGACAGCCCTCAGCTGAAGGAAAACCAGAGGAGAAACGATCCCTTTGAGGTTTGCTGTGCCTTTATGTTTAGGGGCTTGAGGGAAGAGGGAAAAAACCTGTTTCCTCTATTCAGCCAGCCTCCAAGAGCTGTTTGTATTAATCTTAATTTTTGTATCATCCATGTATAATTCTGTGGGTTTTTTCCACAAGAGTAACCTGAAGCAGGTGGATCTCTGCAACTGCCATCGTGTGCTCTCTTACATAGCTGCCTCCCAGTGAGGGGCATGCCTTCCCCCAGCAGAAGACTTTTAGGGGCTGCCCAGAGAAGCAGAGGGAGATACAGGAGGGTAGGAGAGAAGCAGAGGGAGATACAGGAGGGTAGGAGGGTTCATCTGTCTAAACTATTCTTCTTTTAAACACTGAAACATACTGATTAACAGGGTGGAAAACACCTGCCCCAAACTTAATATTTGGTGCCCATTCCATTCTGTATTTATGATGCAACACATTAGAGTGTCTTGCTTCATATACAGGCTCTGGTTTCAAAGCATCATGTTTGCAACTCCACTCAAATGGAAATACTTGTTAAATATTTACTACCTTAGTGGCTTATCCTTGGATACCAAGACATTTTTCCTGCTGCTTTTCCCAAATACTGGGAAAAGTGCTGTAGAAAATAAGTATGTCACTTCTGAAAGTTTACCTTGATAGCTGTATAGCTAATTTTGTACAAATAAAATGTTAAATGCAGATATTTTACATGATGAGAAACCTAATCTTTGCTCTGGGTAGGGTATAAAGACAAGTTAAAGCTTAAATGCTAACATCTGTCTTCTAGAAAATTATCCCTGGCTGCAAAAGCATTTATGATTCAGCTCAATTTTTCTAAAAGGACTGTTTTATTTATATGTGTTTCATTATTGCTATGAAGTCTTTTCCAGTAAGTCACTCATGTGAGACTGATCCAGTTTGATGGAGCTTCTCCTTAACTTAAACAAATTATTATCAGAAAGGAGTATGCAAATATTATCTAATCGGTGGCACTTGGCAAAATTTTTGTTACGTCAGTCATGCTGGAGACAGCACAACAATCCTTGCTTCTTCTAAGGAGTCCCCTTGGATATGGTAATAGAATGCTTGCTTTGATTGGAGTAGGCAGAAAGGATAAGCCAAAGAGCTTCAGACATATTTATATTGCAACTTTCTGTTGTGGCATTAAAACACCAGAAAAATTGATTCTCCAAATTCTAGTTCAGAGACAGCTTCAGAATATAAACCAACATCTAATTTTATGCCCTTTGGGCATAATTATCCTATTCTCTTTGTCATTAAGGATGAAACTCATTGTCATCTCTGATGTTTTACATTTTAAAATTTTGAAAGCCGGTGTTTGTTTCTTTCTCTGCTTGTCCTGTACAATCAATATGCTTTTCTGAAACTGCCTCTAGTATGCCTCTAGTAGTTTCTGCTCTTTTATTTATTTTCAAGCAGAAGGTTGCAAGAACCATGTTCATGAAGAAATGAGTTCTTCTCCACAAGAAACTGCAGAAGGGTGAATCCTGAGCAATGGGGAAAGCAGTAGTTAAGCTGTTTATTTGGGGTTTTTTCCTTACTGTGTTTATGAAACTGAGTTCTCTGTGTATACCTTTGAAAGTAGGACTGTGATTAAATATTTACAGGTATGGCATGAGGAGTAGCTAATGAATGTCTCCAGAATTTTCAGCAAACAGTAGCAGTGGTATGTAATGCATATGAAAAAAAAGTTTTGTTCAGAAATCTTGCTAATATATGCTCTGACTCGTATTAATATATAACAACAATGTCCTCAGTTATTTCCTTCTCTTTAACTTGCCCCAAATACCACAGTATTTTAGGTCAAAGAAAATCCAATCAAAAGCTTAGCTTGCTCTATGTTTTTTTAAAAAATACGTAAAAATTCTGAAATTATATGTGTCTGCTGCTTGCATTCATGTAAAAGGAAATGAGTGTATGATTTACATACTGGCAGGATTGTCAGTTCATGTGTTAGAATTGCAGGCCTGCTTCTGCATCTTTAGCGTAGGAGATGGAGCCTGGTCTTTGTAGAGAGTAGTAGGTGGTGGGACAGAGTGATGTGCAGCAGAGCTTGAACCCCCTCTGCTTATCTGAGGAGAGCTTGTGCTCCCCTGTAACCCCTTCATACTTTACACACAACACAGGTGGGAGCTATTACCATGAGCACTGGCCAGTAATACCATTTGGTGCATTTTTTTCTGCTTTACTGTAGCAGCCATATAGCTGTGATGCACCTAATGAGCATGAGACAGAAGGGCAAGTCCATTGCACAAGTTAATAATGTACTTTCCAAAGCTCAAAATTTGCCCGATCTTAAATTGGTTCTCTCTAGAAAGTGGTCAGGCAGTTGATGTCCTGCACCTGCCGCTTGTGCTGCTACTTCAGATAATTTGGTTGCTCCCTTATCTGCTTATTTGCTGTGTTTGTCTTGTTATGAAAAGGACCAAAGTCTCCCTGGGGTGTGCTGAGGACCAGGGAAGCTGCTTCTTCTGCAGCATGTTGAGCAACAGAGACACTGGAAAAGGTTGTATTTACTAAATAAAAGCCAAGTGTGTCTGCTTATTCCAGTTTTCAGCTTTTGTTTAGAAGACAGTTTAAAAGCCAGAAAGTTTTAAATTTTCTTCTTTTTAAAAAGCTTTGTAATTTTTAATCAAACTTAATAATTTAACTTCATGGAGCAGTGATGGCTGCAAGACTTCTGTCTTGACTGTTTCTGACACCTACAAATACCTTTTCCACATCTGTTGGGGAGAGTCCTTAACAAGGGCAACAAACCAGCATTTCCCTCTCTGAAAAGACAGAGTGCTGCCTCTGCTGTATCTGCCTCTGCATCTTTGGTTTTCATGTTCCGTGACAGTCATGCTTTTGCTGCTTGGTAGCAGAGCACAGAAGAGACGTGGGTTGAAACCTTCAAAACATACTGTGATCCCTTCCTAAAGTCCATAGGTGAAGTTTTATTGGAATTTTTATTTTTGGTAATATGCCTGTGATACTCCTTTAAGGGGTTTACCATTTGAAAGTTGAAAGCTGTGTGATAAAAACAGACTTGTAATGAAACACAACCTCCTTATAGAAGTTTCACTAAAAATAGTTCTGGTGGTGCCCTGGGGGTGTTCATCAGCTAGCAACAGTGGCTGCATTTTCACAGCGGGAAAGCAGGGCTGGTGAGGTCAAGGAGGATGAGTCTGTATTCCTGTGGGGAGCTTGGCAGGAGCTTTTATGGATAAAATGAGTGTGGGTTTGTGACAATATTGTTTTAAAATACCTGGAAAGCTGGAACAAGCCCAAAAGAATTCCAGTTCCATCTTCCAGTGTGTGTGTGTTTTAGGATCCTCAGGTATCAGGTCTAGCTGACCTTTACTTACAACTTTCACATGTTTCAAAACTAGAAAATCCTAACTTAATACTGATTAATCTCTGCATAATTTTTTGAAACAGAGTTGGTAAGTTAGAATCCTGGTTTTTGCTTTACTTCTTTTATGCTTTTGAAAACAGTGCCCTGGTTTACTCTTTGCAAAATGACTCACCGAAATGTCTGCATCATCAGAAACTAATCCCTGCTCTGCATGCTCTTCCTTTTCCAGATGATGAACCTGTAAAATCTTTTTTACAGGAAGACTTTCTGACCTCCTTATGCTCTTAAGTGCAAAATGGTATCTCTTGGGAGACTGGGTGCAAGTGACCATGTTCAGCACGTAGTTTGACTAAGGTGACGGCTTGATCCCTGACTTGTGCCAAAAGACAGGAGAGGTTCTGCTGGACCAGAGACTTCCCTGGGCTTGCAGGAACATGATTACAATAAAAAGCCCCTGACAGATGTCAGCATGATAGGATTCGAGCAGTCACTGCTTTTGTTTTTGTGCAGAAGGGAAACTTCATCAGAAACACGGATGAAATTCCAACCTTATCTTAGGGAATGCATGTGGGTTTCAGGCACGCAGCAAGAGAAGAAAGCCAGCGCCTTTTCAGGCTTTTTGCTCTCTCACCATGTGCAAAGAATAATCTGACGCACCTTAATTTTAAAATTTTTTGAACTCTGCTGGGATTTGAAATTAGTATTGTCACAGTGTGTTTGTGATGTCGCTTCTTTTGTTTGCTTATTGCCATATACCCTGGCCAGCTCTGTAGGAGACCTGTCTGGAGTGCCTTTTAATGTTTAGATCTAGCAGTGATTAGAATACACTAATGCCCAGTGGGTATATGTGTCATTTTTTAACAGCTGCCGAGCTTTCTCCCTGCTGCTCCAATTAACACATTCGGCGCACACTTGCCGGTGAGTGGGCTGTGTGTACGGATTAAACCACTTTGCTATTTATTCATCCAGTGTATGAGATGCCAGAAATGGATTGGCGTGTTTCCTGTTCTTACAACAAATGAAATCAAATGTGCTCCTGAGCCTTTGCCTGGGTAGATATGAGGGCAGTGTTTAACTGGCAAATGGAAACCTGTTTTGCCTTGAGATATGGTTCAGTCCATTGACTAACATCTATCCCCGCCTCCCAGCCCCTCTTCAAATGATGGAGACACAGGATAGGGAGCTCTCAGTGCTGGGCTTCCCCTTGCTGGCAAGCAGGTCTCTTCAACTTTGTCCTCTGCTGCTTAATAACAGCTCGAAATCCTGAAATTCTCCTTTTGCTTCAATGCTTTCCTCCTTTATTTATTTTCAGGTTGAAATACTCCAGTCAGTAGATTTGATAAAGTGTGTCTGTGTGTGTCCCTTTTTTTTTGTAAAAAAGGGAAAACAGTATGCTTCCTAGTCGCAGCTGAGATAAGGGAGGGGTTGTTGAACGGTAGCGGAGCGGCTGGTGGGAGCTGCAGCTCTGCTCTGGTGCTCGCAGCTGCTTCATGCTGGGACAGCTCTTTGTGAAGCAGAGGGCGAAGGGGGCTGCCGGCTGGGGCTGTGAGTGAGGAAGGAGATGGAGCGCTTCTTGGGCTTTGTCAAGCAGATAAGAAGATCGAGAAGAAGAAAAGGCAAAAAGTACCGGCCAGAGGAGGATTACCACGAGGGCTATGAGGATGTCTACTATTATGCCTCAGAACATTTTCGAAGTAAGTATTTTGCATAACCTCATTTTCCTTTGGCTGTGATAAATGTTATGTTCTTAACATGTTTAAACTCCAAAAACGCAAGCAATATTCCTGCTATAACCTGAGCCTCATGTGTGTATTAAAAGTCAGTTCCTGTGAGAGCTCTTTCTGGCTCTGCTGCTGCAGAACAATACAAAGCATCTGAAGTGGCACAGAAGCTCTCAAAGTAAAGAGGGTCTGTCTGCAGACCCTGGTGAGATTTCAGATGCAGTTAATCCAGTCTGACTGCTGGAAATCTTTTGTTAAAACACACTGTTGAGAAGCGAGTAGGGTGGCGGTAGCCCTTGTAGAGTGCCTTTGGAAGGCTGTGTGGATATTTTTAAAGCACTACAGAGGCAGCAAGCACTCATTTGTAAGTTGAAGTTGATGATTAATGTTTGGCATTGAGGTAGAGTCAGTTTACTAAGCCTCTGCTGTGACCTGGTCTTTTCAGTAGTGAGTAAATTGAGTGGGCTGGTTCCTCGCTGCAGGTCCAGGACCACTCCTGGAGAATTAAGTGGGGATTTTTTTTGCTGGCACTCACGTGATGGCACTCAGCAGCCTGCCAAAACCAAAATAAACCACCCGCTCAGAAATCCCTGTGCAAATTGTAGGCTGGACCCTGCGGCTTCTTAGAGTTTGTCCTCTGTGCCTGTCAGGCTTCAGAGCTGCCGGTCTGCCGTGGTCTTCTGGAGGAGACAAGGTGCCCAGAGGTGCCCACAGGGAGGGTGGGAAGGAGGGAAGCCACGTGCAGCCCCTGCCTGGGGTCTTCTGCCGTGCTGTCAGGGCGAGGTGGTGGCAGTAGAACCAGCCATGAGCAGAAATTGCCTGTTTCTGCTATTTTGGCCACTGGTTTGGGACCTTTGCAGTGAGGCTGTGCCTTGGTGAGCTGCTGAAGTTTGATGTCCTTTTTTGTTGTTCTGTACCATGTGAGTGACTGTCAGTTTCTTTTTTTCTTCATTTCCACTTTGCTGAAATAAATCATAACCTTACATTTGTTTTAAGATAGAATGATAAATGAGATTGTGCCTTACAGCACCAGAGAACTGCTATCTTGTGGAAAATTAGGAAACGAGAGTTGTTCTTATTAGCTTTCTCCCAGTGCACCATGCTTGCCTATCTCCTAAAGACAATTTATGTTGGGTGCTTGGTTGTTTACTGGGCTTCTTCTTGATACAATTTTGTTTGCTTTCCATTTTTAAGAAAACTTACTGTGCTGATAATATTAAACTATGTAACTTATATATGTTGTTAAGAGGGGGTTCTTGCAAGAAAAAGACCTATTTGGGAGGCAATGCAGTCATAATGGGTAACATAGTGGCATGAAGTCTGCTACACAAAATTTACTACACAAGAACTAAAAATTTTAAATCTGTTTAGCACTGAAAAATTTGAAAGTGATATATGTTAGTGAGAGCACGTAACTTCTCCTTGCTTTCATATGTAAATAAAAAAAAAAGTCAAAGCCGTATGTCAAAATATTTCCCTAGCTGATTGTTGTTGAAGGTCCTTTAAAGAGGAAAGCAAAGCCCCTCCAAAAACTGTCAAATGTAATAAGGATTTCTTGAATGACAATGAATAGGTTATTAACTCCTAACTTAATGTATGGCACTAAGATTGAGCCAAATATCTAATAGGTTTTTCCTTCTACTCTACTTAGAAAATAAAAGAATAGTATACACTTCAGCTTGTGGAGGTCATAAGTATTTCAGACTGGATGAAATGTGTGTCACATTTTGAAGTGATGTTTACAACAGTGTTCAAGTACTCAGATTGAATTGAACTCAAAATAGCACATAGCCCTATGGAGCTGGATGCACAAGGAGTTAGCTACTTCTCACAGTTACTTAAACCAAACAGTCACAGGAGATTTAAGCCATGCAGTCTTCATAGAGATAGCATCTCAAGCACAATTCCTCTTCAAGTGCTTTTGTCTGGTCTTTCCATGTGTTTTATGTGTTAGTGTTTTGGTTGGATAGGTGTGGTAGTTACTTAAAGCATTGTGCAAAATCTGAAGAGATGCTGCTGGTGCTACTACAAATGCTCTCGTCAAATTGAATTTCATGTGTTTGGGACAATGAAATGTTTCATATTTAATTTAATTATGATCTGGTGTTACACTGTTTACAGTACAAATTTAGAGTAATTGCACAGCTTTTAATAGCCATTCCTTCTGCAGTCGTTTGCTTAGAAGAATGTGTGCTTGCAGGAAAGATTGTATTTATTGTTACAATTTTTAGAGTATCAGAGCTAATGAAATCAAATGCCTGTTGTTCATTCAACTGACTGGAGCTGGAGCTTTTTTAGATTTAGTTTCCTTTCTCTATGTTGTTAGGCATCCCTTCTCCATCATCATTTATGAGTTATATATCCAATTAGCCAGTACATTTGAAGACTGTCTGAGACAATCACTTTATGAGCTTGTTACTCTCTCTCTTCCCCCATTTGTAATATAGCTTAGAGTGTTGTATGGGGAGGCAGAATTAATGGAAAAATGCAGAAACTGCATTGGAATAACTGCAGGATCAAACAAAGACAACAAAGTTAAAAACAGAATAGGCCTCTGGGAATCACAGGAAAAAGGTGACTTTAATTTGTCCTCAGCCCAGCTGTGCCTGGATATTGGGATATTGTCGCTCCCACTGTTTGGTATACTATCTTTATTCCTCCGAAGCTTTGCCATGGAAGACCATATTAGCTGTGATAGTGGGACACAGCTGGATGAAGGGAACGTGCAATGCTGCCTAAGGCTCCCTGGGTAAAAAAAGATATCCCAGCTCCTGAGGAGATGTATTTTTTCTTGGACATTTCATCCACTTGTGTTCAGTTAATGGATAACCTTATTTTGACATGCAACACCAGCTCTATCTTTCTGACGTGTCTGTGCTATGTAATGCTAGAAAAACTATAGTAATAATATTGGTATGCAAGCACATATTGACATTAGTAGTGCAGGCATCATACTCATTTCAGTGAGACTTTGCAGTGTGAACATAATGAGTGATGAAATTGCTACCCAACCTACCAAGAAAAGTTGGTGCTCATTGTATAAAACACTTAAAAAGCATCATACTTATCTTGAGCAGCATTATGGCACTGCCATTCAACCTGTTGAATGAAAAAGGCCTTTGCATGAAAAAGGCCCATGCTATATTAGTACAAAGACTGTTTGCAAACCATCAGGAATGCTTTGTAGCAGAACTTCCTGGAATGCTCCCAGAAATGACATAAATCCTATTGCTGAAGTCAGGGTGTTGTGTCAAGACCTTTGAGGTTCAGCCTAGTCTTGAGTGGGAGTGTGGATTTGGGACCCAGCCCAACTTGGTCATCTCTGACCAAGACAAACACTTCTTCCCACACCCTAAAATAATTTCAATGCTAAGTCTTTATTTTTCAAAATACGTGGAGGGATTTGGGTTTCTTTCAAGTAATTTTTGAATTTCACAGTTTCATGAAACGTGCAGGTCTAGAGGGTGAACGTGTCTTGTTAAATTTTGCCTTATTTCTGTTACTTCTGGTGTCTGTCATCCATCTCCTGAGACATCTTTTTTTCTCATTGGTGGTTCTTCTTCTTACGATGTTCTTCTCAACATGGTTCACAGCATAATCTGTTGGCATAAAGATTTCACTTTCTATGTAGATGCAATGACAATATTAAATAATGATCACAAAAACCGATGTTTGAAGAATTCTGCTAGTAAACACCCACTAACCTGGAAGGTCCCATGATTTTAGCCTTGACCTTAAAGCGTTTCATTTAGTCACCAGGGTTCAAATGAATAACTTTCTTCTATCCTTTGTAAATACCTAGTATATCTTGTGTAACAAGAGCGTTGTTAGGTTAGACAAAGTAATCTGCCATAGTCTGCATCTGCAGTGAAGTCATGTATCATTTCCCTGTCGGGTGCCATTTATTAATTATTTCACAATTCTAGTGTGAGAATCATCTGGTTCCTCAGTTTAGGACCATCAACCTCTTCAAATTTGTTCCCTCAATACATGTGATGGTCTTTGCATTGATTTTCCCTTCTCCCTCCCTGTGTCATCACTGGAAAGTGAAAGGAAGGTGTTTGACTCCTAGCCTAGCAAATAAGGTAAAAAAGGAAAAACGGAAGGTTTTATATGACTGAGAATTGAAAATGTCCTCTTTGTTGACTGAAATCTGGGAATTACTAAAATTAATATTGTATATATCATACGCTTCTTGGGATGGTGTTGGCAGAAAAACTCCACTTGGGTGTTATTTCTCCAACACAGCTCAATGGTATGGTGCAAAAACTCCCTAAACATAGCTGCCAAAATGTTAGGAACAAATGTCTTTGCATTTCATACCCGGGGTGGTTTTAAAGCTGTGTTAAATTCATAAGACAAAACACCAAGGGGAGTGACATGCTTATGGTTTCTTAATGCTGTGGTCAGTAGCAATATCACTCTTGCCAAGATTTTTTCTATTTTGTAAATTAGTACAAATAGTTCTTGTTTGCAGCAATCTCTCAGATTTGATTGGGGTTGGAGAAGAGTTAATGATTTTATGAGTCATGTGGCGACAAGGGAATTGAGTATCTCTTGCTCAAGTTGCGGAGATGTTAATTGATCCTGAGGATGAGGAATGCAGGACAACTGCTTTTCATTTTACAATGATTGTGTGTTGTAGTTTGCAGTTTAACGGGATGCGCATGTGTGGGGGGGTTGTTCTTCACCTATCACAGATCTTGTCATGTCAGTACAGTAAAATCTCAGCTTTCATAGAAACAAAACAAAAAAAAAAGGCTTGGTAGCCTTAGTAGAGGATATTGCAGGCTTTGAAAACACAATGAAAATAATATTTAAAAAAAAAAATCCTAAAATTTTTTGAAACTTCTTATTTCCTTCTTCTTAATAACTGTTTTGTTGTTGTTGGAATCTGGAGATTTTCATTAATGGACTACAGGTCTTGAGTATTTCTGTTTTCCATAAGCCACTTTTTTCCTGAGATCTGGATAGCCCCAACACCTTAAGTTCATCATGGGTGCGATGCCAGTGTCCAGACAGACTCTGTCATCACAGGGCTACCACCCAGTGTCAGTTTGCAAGCCAGCCACGGTGATAAAGGAAGCTGCTGTATTTGAGCTTTATTGCTGGAACAGGTGGTGTCAACTTCCCCTTTCAGGGTTTTCTGAATGAAACAAAAGCTGTAGCAATTCTTGTTGTCTCTGCTTCTGCTGCTGAGACTTCAGATATGACAATTGCAATATTTTCCATTTTGGATAAAATTCACGCAGTCGTTAGATAAGGGTCTGCCTACATGCTGTTTTTCTTGCTTTTTCATCTTCTTCAACACACATAGGTGTTAAAATTGTTTAAAAATTGTTGGGGTTTTTTTTAAACAGTTGGTCATTGCATCTAGTGCAGTTTTATATTTCATGACAACCATCCCCTTGCAGAGAATTGCTTGACTTCTCGTGAAGTATGTGTGTGTTTTGGAAATGACCCCATTTATCTGCCATCTTGCTCATCATGGTTGCTACTGAAAGTGTTCTTTCCAGTGGAACCCAAGTGGAGGAGAAGAATTACATACTATCCTCATTTTATAGACAAGCAAGCTAGTAGGAGTAGGTAAAAAAAGAAGACTGTTAACAGCTCTTCAGCCTCCCATGAAATTATTTATGTTTTCTAAGCCCATAAGAAATACACATATATTAAAATCTTATTTTCCTCCTTTTCTGTTTTACATTCGTTGAAACATGTAAGTCTTGGGATGAGGCTTGTGTTTGTAGATGTTTAGTCTGTTTGAATAGTGGCTTTAGCTGCATTATGTTGCTTATTTAATTAAAATATAATAAATTGGTGTTACTTGTGCTGCAGTAGCGTGATACCCAGCCATGTGGTCTGTTAGTGTGGCACCTAATCCCGAAGCTGTGGGATTCCCTGCAGGACTGGAGCAATGCATCTCTTCTTGCTGGGCAGGTGTGTGCTGGTTTTGGTGTAACATTTTCATTACTTGTGAAACAGGCCACAAAGGCCTAATTTTGTTTTTTTCTTAAAACTGTGGTGGAACAGCCAGTTTTAAGTTTGTTAGTAATAGGATTGCTTTTTTAAATGACCCTTTGTGGCTCTTTTACAAGTGGCCCTTAGCCTCCTGGGGCAGCACAGAGCATGGATAGTAAAATATTGCTTTGGAGTTACTTGAGGGAAAACAGCTTATTTATTTGAAGGCACTGAAATAATGAGACCTGAGTTATATAATTCTTTGCATGACATGGAAACACTTTTCCCTGCTAGCAATTACGAGCATACAATTTCTGTGCTACTTTTCTTTCATTTACTTTCCAGTCCTATTCTTTACTAAATAACTAAAGATCCTGATTGTCCCTGCACAAGAAATTTACTCGTTCTAGGTCTTCCTCTTCTTATAGTGGCTGCTGGTATAAGGTTGTACTTTGGTGTTTTAGAGAATTTGACACTTTTTATATTTTAGTGTGTCTAGAATATATGATGTTCACGTTCAGACAGAGAAATTCAGAGAGATCTGGGCTTCCTACTTCCTGAAATGATGTGTAAGTCCTTGGTTTTAATCATGGCTTTGTCAGTTTACATCATAAACGTGTAGTGATGTGATTATTTTTTTCCCTTGCATATTGTGAAGTGAATGAAATATCAGGTTTTATGAACTAAGATTAAAGAGAGAGGTAGAAGCAACTACTGAGGTGTCAGTTTTAATATCGGCCTTCAGTTCCACTGGAAAACTTGAAACAATTAGTGGAACAAAGAAATAAACAGTATAAGTCCCCTGCTGACGAGATTATAAACATTTATTGAATGATTGCTGTGTTTTGTTAGCAGGGCATGACAGGAGCTGTCATTAATCATCATCATGAGTATAAACACACCTGTTTACCATAGTTATTATTTCTGTAAGACAAATGTGGTGGTACTCATCGTATGTACAGAAATTATTGGGCAATTTTGTTTAATGTTTTTCAGCAGAAAAGCGCAGGGGTTGTGGTGTGACTGGGTACAGGGGTCCACGATGACTACACTGCTGATGACCCAGGCACCTTAATGCTACTGATTTTGTTCAGAGGGTTTTCTAGTTTCCTTCTGAAACCCAGAAAATGATACACAAATCAGCATTCTGAGGACACATAGTCCAGATTTAAAAGGCAGCAGAAATAATGGTGCCTCTAGGACCTTCATTTGGCCTCTCATTAAAGAGTCTTTAATGAAGGACCTGATCACTTTTGCTGTTGTGCTGGTGTGACAGAGTCTGCACCAAATCCTGTCAGGGCTCATCTCTCGTTTTCCTCACTTGAGAGCATGAATTTGCAGATGTCTGGCACCAGTTGCTGTAGCCAAGGGAGGTTTGGTTTGTATATACAAAAATTACATAAGCCTCAGTAGTCTGAAAATCCAGCCATAAGGCATCTCAGGCTGCAGCCTTTCAATTCTTGTACACCTTTGATGATAATCTCCCTGTACTCTGGTTCTCTGCCTATGAGATGGGGTTAATGGTACCTCTCCTTCACAGATATGCTGTGGAAATATATTAGTGTTTGCTAAGCTAGCAAATGCTACAGTGATGTGCACCACAAAAGAACTTGGGGAGAAATGAATGTCTGCCCAGAGAGAAGGGCTTGAATAGTGAGTGGGAATTAAGGTATGGAATTACACTTTGAGCAATGAGGGAAAAGCAAAGTCTTAAACAATTTATCAGGTAGTTAAAATAATTTCTTTTGGGCATTAAATGAAACGAGGTCTCATTCAAGAAGTAGATCAGGTAATTAAAGATTGTGTTGTTATGCATCTGCAAAAGGAGGCCAGGTTGAGAAATTATTAAATCTGGAACTTGCAGTTTGCTTTTTTAATGGTTTGTGTGTGTGCGCACACATGCATGCAGTAGAGAACATGGAGCCAACAGTTCCTTGGGGTTTAGCATGCCATGGAAATTTCATAACAACATGTTATGGATGTAATATTTGCTATAAATGAACCAAAATCTCCTTGAAGTTAAGATGCAGAAGTAAATTTTGATGAGTGACCATAGGATCTGATCACACGTGTATCACTTCAGTGCATTCTGTAGTAACAGTCCCTGTGCTGACACTGTGAGGGAACACTGTGGGCAGCTGTGGGACAGAGGAGGGGGGAATTAGATTTATTTTTTGGCTCTCTCTGGGCACTTTGAACAGATGATAAGAGAGGTGACCTATCTTTGGAAAGATTATCATGGGAAGAGCTAAATTTTGGAAAGCAGAAAGGAGAATAGAGAGATTTAAGACAGCTCTGGAGGAAATACTGTTTGACTAAAACTGTGAAAAAGAAAGTGAAATCAAAAGTACACAGATACGATGCAAAGTATTAACTCAGTAAATTGTTTTCAAGTCTGTTTGCAAATGCTTCCTTTGGGTGTGTTTAACAAGCTCTGTGGCTGCTCAGGTCTATTTTATTTTGATAACATTGTCCCTCTCCCACAAGGGTAGAACTCCTCACTTAACAATGCACTCTGTCACTATTCTGTCAGCTGGTAGCATCTCTATTAAAAGAGAAAAAGGTATTCACAATGTATTACAAGTAAATGCAGTAAAAATGAATGGTATGCAAACATTAATTAAATACAGAGAGATACACACTTTTTGCTCTTGCTTTCTGTAGGCTGGAGTAGGAAATATTTTAAAGCCCTGATGACCTCCTACTTGCACCCCATTTTTAGGAGCCCAGTTAAGTTGTGTGGTCATCAAGGGATGAGTCACAGCAGTAGCTGCAGGCTGTGGTGCCAACTGTATTAGCACCGAGTGTTTGGAAATCAAAAGGGATGTTTGCCACACTGTCTGATAGAACATTGCATCTGACAGCCCAGTTTAGGGAAAATGAGAAAATGCTTGTGAAGGGATGTTGGGAGAGAGCCTGGATCTATGGCAGAGCACTGCCAGCAGCAGCAGCAGTGCTGAGGTCAGTTGTCAGTAAATCTAAATACGTCTGGTGGCATTTACAGTTTGGAAGGCAGGAATGCGGATTTTCCATTGCGTGGTGGTAGAATGTCACGTGGCTTGTCATGAAAATGCTACGCTCCCTTTCATTGCTAAAAGGAGACCAGAATGACTTCTGAAGTTAAGAAACCAAAGCTGTTCAGGCTGGTGGTTATAGCTGCCCATCAGTAATTAAATAGAGTGCAGCGTGGTGGTGGAACTCTGAAATCCCCATGAATTTACTGACATTTTGGTAGTCTCTGAAATGCTCCCTCTGTAGCTTGACCTGGGCTTCACAGATCTGCAGAGGAGTTACACAGGCATCCCCAGAGCTTCTAAATCTGTTGGCATTCACTTCTGCCATACGCTAGACGGAAAAAAGAGAGAAGTCTTCTGAAGCGTAGGTTAATTATGGTATACCTATGTTTTCCTTGCTTTACACTAAACATCTCACAAAAATAGAAGTTTATTTATGAATGTGGTAGGTATTGAAAATGATCAGCTGCTCTCCCAGTTGTCATGTGTGTCTTAGCTGGCTTCTTCAGGCAGGGAATACCCAGCCCTGTGCTGCAGGAGAAGAGAGAGGAAGAGGTTTGTCTGCTGGAAGAGCACAACTTACCCTTTAAAATGCTGCCACTCCCAAGCATGTCACAAGGGATGGAGAATGCACTGAACAGTTTTGCTTTGTAACTGGTACTTGATTTGCGTGCTGCAATTCAGTGTTTGTGTTTTGTTCTTGGGTGGGTAGAAAGTAGAACTCCTTTCTAGTTTTTTTGGGGTTTATTGGTATCTTTTTTTTCTTTTCTACTCCTTTGAACTCAAGCTCTTATAACAGTATGAAAGGCTGTGGATTTTATAGGGCAGATTGTGTCATGCAAATTGTTTCCACAGAATGAGCAAAACTGTTGAAGGCTGTTCTAGTTACAGCCTGGAGTTTGTGGTCCTTTGTCTTGTACAGATAATTGAGCTTTTTACAGCCACATATCCATTCACAATAGGTTGTTTTCTTCCTTTTAGATAGTGAAAGAAGTTTATTAGCTGTTGGTTTAAGTCTCTTACAGAAATGTTGCTCATGGCATAATTATTAAGGAGGTTACATCAGTGTGAGTAGAGGAGCAGGCCAAGGTAACACACTGCTCCATTGGATGAAAATAGGTTTAATATATGGAAAATGCTCAAATCTTGTCTTTCTCACAAAATTGCAATTAAGACAATTTTTAAAATTCTGTGAAAGCAATTGATTGGAATTAATTCTTACACAGCTTTAACATCAGTGCATTCCCTGCACTGATAAAATGTTGGTGGATTTTCAGATAAGGAAAATGTAGTTTTGGTGAGGGAGCTCTTATTTTATGATAAAATGTCTTTTAAGTCTTGATGACTTGGTAAGTATGTCTTATATGATTAATTAATGGATGGTTTATAGCAGCAGCTTTATGCCTTAGTTTCATGTAAACTACCACCAGCTTATACAGGGACGTGAACAAATAAGGAGAAAAATGTAACTTGATTTTGAGTAACCTACAGAAGGTGATTAATAAACACTTACGATCACTTCTGCTCATTTTAACTATTCTCTAAATAGTTAAAATTGTTCTTGAAATTACTAGCAATATGTTTTTGGTCACAAGTTAAATTTTTTAAATGCACTGCTAAAGCTGAAAAAAGACTCTGAGAAACAAGCAATATTTAAAAATCTGTAATGGTTCAAGAGGTGAATTTTCCTGAGTTTTTAATTTGATTATTGTACTGTTAGAAAATGATCAGTGCTTCCCAGAAGATCACAAAATGGTTTATCTGTCTTTAAGCTTCTAAATTCAGCTTGTGGAATCTGGAAAATTTGTCCAGTTTTGAAGTCCAGTCTAATATAATAACAAGGACCATTATATGGAGAGAAGGGTTAGGTGATACTATCTAAATGAGAGAACACACATATTGGCATTAGATACAGCCCACTGTGTACTGCTGTGGTGGCTTGCCTTTTTTTTTTTTTTTTTTTAATCCTTCCCCAGCCCCCTTTCTCTCTACTGATGCATATAGTTCTTTAATTCTTCAACTGGGCCCTGGGCAATTGAGTGACCCTGTTTTCCTGATACCATTTTTTTCCAAAGTGGAAATTTTATGTGTTTTCTGAATTACATACATGAAACCGAACCCCTTTCTCCTCACATATCCTGAAGTCCTTTAAAGTACCTAAAACATAAAGTTAATGCACACAGTACCTCTTGAATTTCCAGTCTAATAAAGATTTTTCTTGAAGTTTTATCATAAAATCAGACCCTTGTTGCAAAGGGGAGAAAGCCAACTCATCCCATCTGCAGTCATTTAAACCCTCAGGCAAGGAAGTCTTTCTAGTCATATTCAGACAAGAAAGGGTGTATTCAGAGGTGTGTGTCTTACTAATGCAAAATGGAAAATGCCTGCTCGTGGTCTACAGTACATGGTTTACTTTTAAAAAGCGTAAGTTACTTGTGTTCTGGCTACCAGCTGCTCTTTCTGCTTACTTATTTATTTAAACAGATTAGTGCGTGCTGCTCAGCAAGCCAGAGGGATGGTCAGTTGTTAAATGTGACAGCATAGTCTAGAGCTCAAGATGCATGTGTCCTGCCTTTAGGCTTGACCCAAGGTGCTGGGGATGCCTTAACATAAGGCTAGGTCAAAAAAATGTGAATAGGAAGCTATCTAGGAAAGAAGCAGAGGAAGTGAAGTTCAAATAGCCTTTGCATCTGCAAATTCAGCTGTTTTAGCCAGAGGTTCGGTCTTGGGTTTTAATGTGTTTTCCTGTGCATCTTAAAATGCACAGGGAGATTTATTTGTTTGTTTATAGCTGCTGCATGGAAAACAAAGCTCTTAAAAATCTGTTTGCAGTAATTGCACTTTTTCTGCTTGGTATTTATTTTATCAAGCAAATTTGCATAGCTGACGGTGGGAGTTTTTTTTGAGGTTTTGTATTGTCTCAGCTGTGCCTTGCTGTAGGCCAGCCAAAGGCTTGGTCCTGCAAGTGCCAGGCATGTAAGTCCATTAGTGTGAGTAGTTCCGTTGGTACAGGTTCGATACAAGTCCGTAGTTGGGAACCTGAAAGAAAATGGTGTGTGTGGGTAGAGCAAAATAGTAATTCTAAAGGTTTCTTCCCAGTGTTTGTTGTCTGTATTGTGTTTCTATACTCTGTACCCATTTCTGACAGAGATAAAACATCTTTTAACTGAGAGATCAGTATCACTGTATTGTTTCCTCTAAGAGAATTTGTAAGCATGGTGGTTCTGTTTCATTTTGGTTCTCAAGGAAATTGCTCAGACTTCAAAAACAAAGACAGTTGATTAGTTCTACATTATTTCATTTCAGTGCATTATTTCAACCTCGTTCATTAAAGCTGAAGAGGAAAACCTGGTTCTGAAGGACCACTGTTGACAGGAACCACTAGCCTGGAGCACAGAATTCAATAATCATTGATTAATACACTTCATTGCTGATTCCTTTTCTTTGAAAAAGCGAATCATTCTTGCCAATATCTTTTATACATGAGCCTTCACTTAGAATTTAAAATTGTAGCCTATAATAATATTAACATTTTAAACTGTATAATGCTTGCTGGAGGGCAGGAGGCGGGGAAAGAAGGAAAACAAAGACAAAAAGTGAGACTTATTTGACCCTAAAATGCTGTTCCACTGGAGCAAAACCTGAAGTAGGTAGATGTATTGTAGTAAATATTAAATGTTTTAAGTTGCCTGCCAAGTATAGTGATTTTTTATTTATTTAATTTTTATTCACTCTGAGTGAAAAATGGGTTTATATGGAGTTTTATAGAAGATATGAATGCTGCTCTTTACTGTATGAAAGCCAATTGCTGTTACAGAATCCAAGCAAATGAATGTGTGCTCCTTTTGGTAGGGAGGCCAGTGGGGATGCTGTAGTTGTAGACTGATTTTTGGACAGGAGCTAAGCACGTCTGTATGTGCATGATGAAAATGCACATGGGGTGGGTAAGTGACAGCTTGAGGTTCTTTGGTAGGGTATGAAAGATTGGAAATGTCCAAAGATGAGCTGTGTGCTTATATTGATCTCTTGGCTTAGAGCAGCTCAGTGTTGTTTCTTCAGATATGTGAAAAGATGGACCCAAAGAACTTGCAGCAAAGCAAACTTCTGAGGTGCAGTCACTGTGGAATAAATAATTTATGTCTAGAACTTAGGGTTGCAGCAGGAGATCAAAGGTACAAAGCTTTGGTCTCTGTGTCTGCAGTTAGACATTAAGTCTAATGCATGACTGAGTGACTGCCCTTGCTGTATGAGAGTCCTGTTGGTGTCCATGGGGCAGGGGGGAACAGGCATGGGCACTCCTTCTGAGCTTCTCCTGGGAGAGCAACTATTAGGGGAAAAAACCCTTCATGCTGAAATTTCAACTCAGATATCTAACTCAGATATTGCAACTCAGATATTTCAACTCAGATATCTCTGTGTGCGTGTGTGTGTGTGTGTATATGTTTCTGGAATCACGACTTTTGATTTCTGAATTACTTTTTTGCTTTTCTGCACTTATTTCAAGAGCAGCATGTACAAAATCCCCTTATGCTGCTCCTTAAGTATAGATAAGCCTGCATTTCTACTCAGTGAGCCTGTTCGAATTGTGGAGGGGGAAAAATGAGCAATCTCCCTAACCGGCAAAGTTCCTGTATCCTCAAGAGTTCAAACATCTTCAAAACCACTTCAAACATATTTGGGTTTTTTTCTGTAAATGATTTTCTTGGCTCTGTATTTTGCCCCAGGATATAAGGAAGTAAATATTTATTTGACGTGAAGACATTTTTCTGTATTGAGTGTGTTGGGGATGCCTCCCTCCCAAGCTTGTCTGCAGGCTGCCTGGCTGTCCCCTGGGGTTGATACTTCTATGCTGCTCAGGATCTGATGGACAGCACTTGGCATGTGAGGACACCAACAGTTTCTTTTACTAATATTTTCTAATTGCTGATAAATTGTGAAGTAAATCTTACCCTGTCATTTCTTGAAGAATGATTGAAATGTAGGAGAAAATTTGTGGGGGATTTTTTTCTCCCTTTTTTTTTGGTCATCTTTCTTTTTACTTCACTGATAGTCTATATAGTTCAGTTTCAGCTGGGAGCAGAGGTGCTGGGTGAGGAGGTGCCAGAGACAGGACAGTGTCCATGTCCATTTCATAGAATCATTAAGGTTGGAAAAGACCTCTAAGATAACCAAGTCCAACTGTTAACCTAACACTGCCAAGCTCATCCCTAAACCATGCCCCCAGGGGCCACATCTAGATGGTTTTCCAAAAGCTTCCAGGGATGGTGATTTCACCACTTCCTTTGGCAGCTTGTTTGAATGCTTCACAACTGCAGTGAAGAAACATATTCTGATATGTAATTTGAATTTTCCCCATGCTCATCTCTTCTCCATAGCAGGCAAAAGTTCTTTTTTTCTAGACATACATCTAGCACCAGTTCTGGTCTCAGTCCACCTTCTCCTTGGGTACATCGTATACAGTCCTACTGAAGACAAAATAATTTGTGATTTCTATGTGAGCTTCAGTTTATCTTGACATGGTGATGAATGTGAAGGCTAAGAACAGTTTTGTCTAAATAGGATTTTATTAAATATTCAAATGGAAACAAATAGATGAGCTCCCCCCCACCCCCGTGTATTTTTTTTCTGTACAGAACAGTGTGTGTCAATCTCAAGATTGTGAGTCTGTTCTGGGAAAAGGGTTTGTGACTTTTGGATAACCTTTAACTCTAGGAGCCATTCGGAGATGCAGAGTTACAAAACTATTTTAAAATGTCAGCCTGTCTACAACTTGTTTTTCCAGTATTCTAAGACTAAAGCTGTCTAGAAATATTGCATCAGTGTTTCTGTGTTGTAAAAGTTGTTTTTACTAAGCCACCTATGGGACCACCATGATTGTAAAGTATTGAAGACTTGTTTTCACTTCCCCACTTTATTTAATTTGAAACCAATCTCAAAAAATGTGAGAGAATGAGATTTATTTCTTCAAAAACTAATCTGACTGGCCCATATACATCCTCAAGCGAGACTGATGAATGTTATAAATGAAATACCATGTTTAGAGCACTGGTGTATCAGACAGGAACAGTATTCAGTAGAAGGCCAGAGATTCCTTCTGATGTGTCAGCCACCTCCTCTGTTTGTCTACTGAGGGACTATGTGGGACCTGCTGCGATTTTTTCTAGCTTTACATACTTCTGGAAGCCTAGATTGATGAGTGCTGGTGTTAAGCTGATCTGTTGTTGTTCAGGACAGGTGCGTACTTGGACTTTTGGGGCTTCCTGGCGTTGCTCATGAAGTGTAGGCTGAAGGCTTTCTCCCTGCCCCGGTTCTCCCTCGTCACCTCTCCTGGAAGCCCTCTTTGTAGGTGAACGCCACTGATGCAGCCGCTTGTGGTTTTAGCTTTTTTTGGGCCAAATCAGATCCCACACTTACCTAACTGGTACTTTCCTGCAAAGCATTTAAAGCGTTTATAGGAAAAAAAAAAAAGTCTTTCTGAAAACAGTGAGGAAGAAAACAAGAAATAGTTAATTCTTCTTGTCAGCAAGATGTATTTGCTCTTTGCTTACAGTCATAAAATGCCCATAGTGGTGAGTTTTTGCTTGTCTAGTTAATACTGGCTAGATATTGACTGTGTGTATGATTTTTTTTTTTCAGAGACACCTATTGAATTAAGGGAAACAAAAATACTTTGCAATTATTAAACTTTTGCCTTAGGTATATTTCGTGTTTTGATGTACAGCCTTATCCTGTACTGACTGATTGCCTAGCCTGAATATTTTATTTTCCTCTGCATGTATTTGTTCCCAAGTAAAAACTCCGTCTATGTGAGAAATACTTATTAATGTATGTGTATATAAAATATATAAAATGTGTAACATTTGAATTGTCTTTCTGAGCAATCTTCATGCTTTTGACTTTGAAAATGGCTGGGCATACTGAATGAAACTAAGTGTAGGTTCAGCGACTGCAAAGATGGAAAATTGAATGTCAGGCTATGTAGGGAATACCAAATGTATGTAAATCTGTTGAGCAGGGTTGTGGGGAAATCAGACTGGGGGTGTATGGATTAAGTGAAGTGTGTTTAGATGTCTAAAATAATTGTTTCCAAGTAACTAATGCCAACTGTTGAGAGTAAAGTTAATTTGCTAATGGGAACATTGGACCCTTTGAAATGTCATTTCAAGCACCAAGTTCATTTTAGAGATTTAATAATTAATCAAAGTGACTGTATTAAATGTCAGTGAATATATCTATGTGTTGCTGTCATACCTCTCTCTCAACATGAGTTTCCAGGCTCTTAATGATTAACACAGTGGGATCTGTAATGTAGCAGTAGTGCTGGTGCTCTGGAAGGCGCAGTACCTCTTGAACTTTCTTGCTGCAAATTCTTCAGCTTGGACTTTGTTACAAGCAGTGGATATAAGGAGTGTTTTTGACGGGTTAACCCACTCCCACATCTTGCCTAGAGGTTGCTTTTCTTCCTTTCAGAAATGAACCCAAAGATACAGGGCAGGCTCTTCAACTCCCACTGTCATTCCCCCATGGCTTCCCTGTGCTGCTCTGCTGGAACAGCAGATGTTGCAAGGAAGATGTCAGGGTTGCAGAGAGGTGCGCTTAGCACAGGGAGATTGGCTCATAGAAATTGCCTTGCTAGTTTCTATGTATTTCTTGTGTCTAGTTGCACATTAACTACTCATGTGGTCATTCAAGGTGTGCTTGTCCTGTGAAGGAGGATTGAAATGATAGAATGTGTCATTTTACACACCTGTGCAAGTATGCATGGGTCGTTCAAGGCATCAGACATGGTAATGCAAGAAATTTGCAATAGCAGCTATATGTGGTACAAATAAACTGAATTGCAACTCGGAGCATGTTTTTCCATGATCGTGGTCATGGAAAAGCAGCAAATCTTTTGTACTAGCAGAGGTGTCTCTGTGGTTGTGTGCTGTTATTAATAGTCCTGTACTGCAGTGGATTACTCTGTGTGTGGCTGTACACATGCACACACTTGAGATAGTTCAAACCTTCTGGGAAGAAATAAATCACTCGGTTCCTAAAAATCCACTTACATGCAGAACAGTGTACGGTCTAGAGTGGCTTGCAGTGCTCTATAGAGCAGCATTGAATCACTGAACACTTACTCCAGCTTCTTCATAATAATCGTACTTTTGAGAGAGGCACATGCTTGGTGCGTTATGATAAAGAAGTCACGTTAGCAGTGAATACTTGTGTAATGTAGTTGCCATATAATCATGGGGTAGACAGATCAGAAAGGACTCTGGAATATAAAGTTTGGTGGTGGGCTTTTCAAAAGCTTGTGGCTCAAGCTGATGCTTGAGGGAAGGTGCTCTAGGCAGCGGGGATGCTGTGTTGAGAGGATCTGGGTCATAATGGTCTAAAGAGGGCTACTAGAGCTCCCAGTCAGTAGACAGAATTGGTTCCTTGAGGACTCGAGTCACTCAAGGTAAGCTGCCAGGCTGTATTCTTCCGTTATTCCCCATAGCTTCTCTTGTGAGAGATGACAGTTGAATTGCACAGCTTAAAAAGTCTTGGGGGGAAAAAAGTGAGGCTGTACTTCTAGATGATCAAAATTATCAGAAGTCCAGCATCAGAAAAGACAATAGCCTTGAAAAGGCATATTATAAGGCAGTAGGATTTGTGGGGACTATGATTATTTCAGAGCTACATTTTTATCTTTCAGAATCTATATGGTTCTTTAGAAACATCATTGCCTTATATTAGTAGTGTACAAAAAATATTTGCAACATAAATGTTGAGAGAAACATGGCCTGAAAAAGAGGCCTTTGAAGTAAGTAAGCAATGTGGCATTTGCTTCTGCAAAGATCATAGTTAATCCAGGTAGTCAACATACTAAAGTAGTTAAAGAATTCCTTTTACTGTACAGCTGCCTGCATCCTGTCACACCATGAGTTTTATCCACAACATTGTTTTCCCAGAGCTTCAAAAAGTTGCTAATTAAAATGAATAAAGTTAGAGATTACTTTGTATTTTTTTATTAGATGTAATTCAAAGACAGAGGTGGTTTTTGTTCTGGCTCTAACACTGAGCCCCCACCATTTCCCCCTTCTGGGGGAGCTGGTGGCTGCTCTTCCATTCAGTATGTGCTCATCACCTGCTGGTAGATGTGTATGGACCACAGCTGGGCTGCTGGTAGCAAGCCAACTGGCTTTGCCCAAGAGGCCCCTGGAGAAGGGGTCAGCTGGGGCAGAGCACCTGTTTGGATGTATACTGATGCTGAGCCATAGGTTCAGTATCACTGAGCTGCTGGAATGCATAGCAGGACTGCAACAGTAAACCAATGGTGAAGGAATGTTTTAGGGCCCAAAAAATAAGGAGAAACCAACAACTCTTAAAGTTAAAGAGAAACACCTCCAAAACAAAGCAAAAGATTGGGATTTCTATTTGGATGCAATGAAGTAACAGTTCTTCCCTTGTATTCTCTATGGTCTTCGTGTTCTGCTCTTAGATATGCTGAGTCATAGTGATGGACAGGTTCACAGACATCAAAGCTTTTGAGGGCAATAAGGAGATCTTGCTAGATGGAATGGGAATTTTCAGTGCTTCCTGAACACTAATTCAAGTAAAATTATCTAATAAAAGAGCAAAAAAACCAGGAGTTTGAGGGTAGCGTCTGTATCTCTAATTAAAAACACTCGGGAGAGGTTTATTAAAATACAAACAATGCAGGGGGTGATTGTAGTGTCAGTGGGCAAGAATTAATAGAGTACAGTAGAGGCAGTTGTGTGCTACAAAACTGTATTGTTTTATCACTGAAACTGTGCTGTCACTGGAGGCTTTGAAAGCATTTTGTGGCTATGGGAAATGTTTTTCTTCATTTACTGGAAAATGTGTCAACTCTGGATGTAACACAGTACATTAAAAAAGGAAGCAGTTAAATGTTGCAATGTGCCTGTTTAAAAAACCTAAAATGGAAATTGCAGGAAAGATGGAATTTCTTTTAAGCCTTGCTCTGCTAGAATTTTCGATAATGCAAAGATGTTCAAAATCTTTTTCTTTTGCTCTGCTGAAATTTGGCAATAACATCCATGTTTGTAAACATTTTCATGTTTGTACAAGATTGTCAGAGTAGTAAAACAGGGATTAAAATACTGAAGATCATTCTTTTTCTATTTCCACTCATAACATTCACTTTATGTGGTTTTCTTTTATAACCACTTCATTAGTTGTCATTGTTTCTATCAACCTTTGCTGTAAAATTAGGAGAGTTCAAAATAGTGTGGAAATTGACGTAAAAAGGATGTTCCATCCACTACAGCACATAGAGCAGAGCAGGGTGAGCTTGGGTCTGTTTGCTCTCATTCATGCAGCTGTACCTTGGGTTTCCCCTTAAGTCTGACCCTTTCTTGTTAGTTTTCCCTCTTACATATATAATTGTATAAATTGCATATATCTAGATATTATCAACACGTATGTATGTAAAATAGGTCAGAAATATAAATACATCAGAAGGCAGCGTGTCTCCTCCCTCCCTGTGAGGAGAGGGAGCAGGCAGAGCTGAAGCAGTGCCAGCTGCGTGCCCAGGCCCCGGGAAGCGCAGCCGCGCGTTCCACTGGAGCGTGAAGCATCACCAAGGCATCGCTTGAGCCTTGACTGCCAGGCGTGACAGTAGTTTTGCCCCAAGAACATGTCAGAGTGCCTTGAAAGACTCTTATGTCAGGAAATCCTCTGGGATTAATTTCATTTCCTCAGAGCGTTTTTCCTTTCAGTCACCTTCGTCCCTGCTTCCCAAATTTCAGATACAGGAACTGAGAGGGAAGATGAGTCACCAGAGCTGATTAAGCTACAGGAGGGCATTGTATTAACTGGTGCTCTAGAAAGAGCTTCCTCTCCACAGCACAAGGGAGCTGCCCCAGCTCCACGGGTCATGTTCAGCATTTGCCAGGTCAAACTGTGCAGTAAACCTATAAACCAAAGTAAATTCCCATCCCACTCTCCTTTACTAGGTGTAAGAAACCGACAGACACCCTTTTTGTCCTCACCTCCTTGAAGATCTTCCTAAATGTTTACCTGATTTCATTCTAGCCCTGCTGAATAGCAGTTTTAGAAATGGTCCAGATGGGAAAGATGCTTCCAGAAGCGCTTGTTCCCTTGTGCTGTGTGTTTCTGGAAACATAGCTGCTGCCCAAAATTACTTTTATGGCAGAGGAATCTGTGCCTGTCCCCCCAAGTAAGCAGAGTGGATATGAGATGGATATATATATACATACAATGTAGGTATATAAATATGAAACTAACTTTCAGATCTCTGGACAGCTAAAATTGTTTTCCAAGTACTCCCCATAAAGGTTAGAAACTGTGTTTTTGTGTTTGCTCTCAATATTTTACCTCAGTTGTGTATCCCAGAGCTGGGCTCATAGCAGTCATAGAGAGAAGTCTGTTTTGGAGAACCAATTCTTGATAACATACACATGCTTTTAATAATGAAGGTAGGAATAGTAGCACTGAAGTTGTGTGATTGCTTGTAAAATGGAAATGCAGATAGTAGAGACTAACACAGATAAATTCCTCTGTGGCTACAGCCAGAAGATTACTTTTTGGTTTTCATTTGCTTTTCCTCACACTGTAGTTTCTGGATGCCACAATTGCTAACACCCTCATTTGCATTTGCTTAGGAGAACGGAATTCCCTCTTGAACATCCTTCTTCCCCTCAGTTTTGTTGTACTTGACCTACTTCTCAGTGCATTTCCCATCATTAACAAACATCCTCCCTAACCGTCAACCTGTGAGGAACAGCTAAATGACCATGACCCCCCTTCGAGACAGTGCATAGCTGGGTATTGCAGAAAGTGCATCCCAGTCGTTCTTGTGGACTGCAAAGTACTCCCTAGTGAGTTGTGGTTGTTACCTTTTAACAGCAGCACCCACAAAGGAGATCTCTATAGTTATCTTCAGATAGAGGAACAGTCCCTAAGCTGTTCATCCACCTCTGCTAGCATTGAAGATGAGTCTGTAAGGGGAAAAGGTGAGAAATCATCAGCTGAAATATGGTAACTTTTATTTTTGGGAAGTATTATAAACCAGTGCTTTGACAAGGTGTTGTGAGAAAAAATTCAAATAACTGTGTACTCCAAATCAAAAGAAATCTTGACATTTTGAGTTGACACTGAAAATCAGAACAAATGGTACTGTGATACACAAGTGACAAAGGATTTTCTAGATATATTTTTGAAAGAATCCTACTGTGCATGTAGCTCCCAGTGTGGCTGCAGGCCTGGAAAATGGGGCTGGATCCTTTGCCTGGTTGAATCTTGCGCAGTTAGCATAGGTGAGCTTCTTAAACAGAGCACTCATCTAGCTTGCAATTACCTTCATACTCTATATGTGGGACCCAAGCTGTTTGAGGCATGAAATACTTGATTAGCCAAATGGTGGACTGGTATGTGCTGGAAATCAGGAGATTTTGAATAGAAGATCCCCAAATGAGAGTCTAACAGATGCTGTGTGTTCCAGGATGTAGTATGTGAGCCTGTGCTTTCCTTATCATCCTCCTGTTGGATATACAGAAACACAGTGCAAGTAATAAGCCTGCTATTGTTGAGAGAAACTCCTGCAGATTTGCTGTCCACGCACATTAAATTCAAAGACAAAGCTTTTGCAATCCAGTGGAACTTCAGCTTTTAAATTAATCTACTGAAGAAAAATTCCTTAAGGTCTCCCTAGAAGTCTTAGCAAAATCCAAGCAAAAAGGAAGATAAGATTTATATGTAAACTTCGGGAGATAGTTTGTGCGATGTGGCATTTAAGGTGTTTGTCAGAGACAGTATGAAATTATTATTGTGACTGAGAGAGCTGAAGTATGAAAGTTCGTAAGCTTTTTTCCAGTTGCAGCAGGTCCAGTTTTAGTCAAAATACTCATTTGCCTTTGTTCAGAACCGTGTATGCAAAGATGGAACACTGTGGACTTCTACTCTGGCAATGTCCTTTACATATGCTCTTTCTAGTTGTTTGACGCAGTGGAGGATGGATTATACTGAAGAAGTATGTGTAGCCCGTTGGCAAATGATGAGTTATGGCAAATTACACTGAAATCTGCAGTGTTTCAAGTGTCATATCAGGGCCAGTCCTAAAGGCGTGATCAATTTCTATCTTCACCAAGAGTTAAGAGGGTCAGAGTGTTTTGAACATTTTTGGTGACAAAGGGCCCAAATTTGTTTGTAACTGTCTCTGTCCAAAAGCCTTCTCCAGGAAAGCAAAATGTATGTATATTGTATTGTCTGCCTTGTTATTTTGAGACATTTGAGCCAAAAGCTGCAGGTGGAGAGAGGCCCTTGTTAGGACTCTGCCAGGCATCTCAGTGGTGGCTCACTTACTTTTCACAAACACTGCACCAAGAACATGGCTTGGAAATAGGTTAAGCTAGAGAAGCCAATATCAGAAATGGAATTGCCCCCTAACACAGAAATGGTCTGTTTGAAATGCAGAGCAAACCAATCTTTTTTCCTCATTCCCTCAAGAACAGTTGTCCATAGAGGGTGTCTTACTGTGGTTTATTGCCTGTAAGACCTAAACACATTACTTAAAAGGGTAAGGTTATTAAATACTGAAAACTGAGGCTGATGGAGAAATATAAGTATGATTTTGTATATAGGAGGCCACTTGTCGCATATTGTTGCTCAAAGATGTCAGGTAATATCCTCCTTCATGTTAAGAATGTCTTACTTGTGACACGAATTAAAATCTGCTCTCTTAACTTTCACATAAGGAGGAACAGGAAATAATTAGAACACCGGTTGGTTCAAGTGTTAGAACTGCTTTGAATTCCCCAAATTGTTATTTCCAGGTAACACTTGCTGCATTGTTTTCTTTCCTGATAAGAAAGGCAAGCTACACCTGTCTTTGGTTAAACTTACCTTTTTCTCACCTAGTACTGAAGAGCTCTTGCAGCCCATTATAGGTATTAGGTATGATTTGATTATGAATACCGAAGATTTACCAGCATCACAAGGGTCCTTAAGAATTGCTCATTCAGTAAGCACTCCAGATTAAACACTTCTGGCATTAATTTATCTCAAGAGAAATTGCTTAGGCAATTAAAAATTATGATATTCTGGGAAGGTGAGGAGGGGCTGCTCAGCTTTCCATGTGAGAGAGCAGCAGGGATGCATGGATCAGATGACTGAAAGCTTATGGGTCAGGCAAAGCACACAGACCAGTGTAGGTGACGTTGTGATGGGTGTTTGCTATAGACTGCCCCAACAGGAAGAAGCAGTGTGTGATGCCTTCAAGCAGCTGGAAGAAGCCTTGCATTTGCAGGAGGCTGGTGCTGGTCCTCAGGGGAACTTCAGCCACTTTGATATCTATTGGAAGACTAACACAGTGCACAAGTAATCCAGAAGGTTTGTGGAGTGCACTGATGATAATAACTTCCTAACACATGTAATCAATAATCTGATGAGTGGTGGTGCTTTCCTTGGCCTGACACTTAACAGTGAGAAAGAACTGGGCGGGCATGTGAAGGGTGAGCAGTCTTGGCTGCAGTTTCTGTAATAAGGAAGAATTCAGGATCCTGCAAGGAAGGAGCAAGACGAGTAGCAGGGTCACAACCCTGGACCTCAGGAGAGCAGGCTTCTGTGATAGGAGGCCTGCAAGGAGCTTGTGAGGGGGATCCAGGGAGTCACAGGCTGGTTAACTTCACATCAGTCTGTAGGAATGTGATGGAGCAAACAATCCTGGAAAGCATTTCCAAGCATCTTATGGGCAAGAAGGTGATTTAGAGCAGTCTGCATGAGTTTAAGAAGGTGAAATCATCTCTGTCCAACCTTGGTAGTTTTCTACAGTAAGATGACAGCTGAATGGATGAGCAGAGAACAGTGGATGTTTGTTATCTTGACTTTGGATGCTGTCCTCTGTATTATCCTCACAAACTATTGAAGTTTGGACTAGATAAGTGTTCTGTGAGCAGGGCTGAAAAATGAAAGAACTGTGATGCTTAGAGGATTGTAATCAGCACCACCGAGTCCAGCTGGAGGTCAGCCATAGGTGGCATACACTGGAGAAATGTACTGGGACCAGTACTGTTTAGCATCTTTAATGACCTGGATGGTGGGACAGAGCGCACCCTCAGTGTGTTTGCTGGTGACACAATACTGGGAGGAGTGATGGATACGACACATTGTTGTGCTTCATTCAGAGGGACCTTGACAGGCTGGAGAAATGGGCAAACAGGAATCTCATGAAGTTCAGCAGAGGGAAACAAAGCAGAGGGACACAAAGTCCTAAACACATGTGGGGAGGAGTAACCCCATGTGCTGTTCTATTCTGGGGTCTGACTAGCTGGAAAGCAGCTTGGTAGAAAAGTGCCTGTGAGTGCTGATGGACACCAAGCTGAACAGGAGGCAGCAATGTGGCCTGGTGGCCAGGAAGGCCAACAGCCTCCTGGGCTGCATCAGGCACAGCCCTGCCAGCCAGGAGAGGGGGGTGCTCCTTCCTGCCCATCCTGGTGAGACACACCTGGAGTGCCAGACCCAGTCCCGGGCTCCCCAGTGTGAGGGAGACATGGACAGACTGGAGCAGGTCCAGGGAAGGGCCATGAAGATGATTATGGGCTTGCAGCAGCTGACATTGGGAGGGAGAAGGTAAGAGCTGGGGCTGTTTCACCTGGAGAAGAGAGAGTTCAAGGGGGTCTTATCAAAGCATGTGATGAGAGTGAGTAAAGAGGATGGCTCTTCTCAGTAGTGCCATCAGGGACCAATGGTGACAGGGCAAAGGTCAACAGGAAAAAAATGGGAGAAATTCCAATTGAAAATAAGAAGAATGTCTCATGAGTATAAAATGAGTGATTGCCACAATAAAATATTAACAATTACCCAGTAAGTAGACACCTTAACAGTATGGTATGTACTGCTCTGCCTGTAACAATTTACAGAGTGCCTCGTCAAGGATAAGGAAGTTATTAATCATTGTAAGTAGCAAATTGATCTTGGTTTTACAGACCAACTGAAAATAAATGTTCAGCAGAAAATGAGTTGATTCTTTTTCACTTTGCTGTTGTGCCAATTTCTGCTAAGAATGCTGTCATGATTTTAGCAGTTTGTCAAAAAAGGCATGATTACATCCTAAGTACTGTCGGGAAGAATTTAAAATTCAGCACTCTTGTGAGGGAAGTAAATGAAAGTATCTTGTGCCTCTGTGTGTTGCTGGCATACTAGCAAAAAAAGGCATACTAACATTCAGCCAGAAGTGCTATTTTTAGTCAGCCTATCTAATAAACTTTACATATGTACTTGTTACCCTAATAATTACTTAGCTTTTATTTGTAGTGATTATTCTTGTTTAATATAATCCTTTCTATTAAATAACACATATGTACTTTAGAATTAGAATAGTATAATAATATAGATGGGAAGATTGTAATCTCTATGGGACAGAGGAAATAATTCATAGGTCACGTGCAATATAATGTAAAGAGGAAAGATTAATGGTACCTCCATACCTACAGACTACTAAAATGATTGTAGTGATTTCTAATAAGAGATGTAAAGGAAAAAGCAATTCTCTAGTCCATGTCATAAATGGTCTGTCTTTTTCTAGCATCTTGACTACTTAATGCACTCTTACTGTGTTACTTCAGTAATAAAATCCTGTCTCATCCAGCTGACAGACAGGATGCAGACAATAAATTTCTAGATAAAATGCAATGTCAGTAAAAGTTAACATTTCTTGATTCTTTATATATTATGTTAGGTCTTCTTGATGGAATATTTTTAATTAAGTTCCTTTAGTAAAATTGCTTAGAAGCTCTCTGGTGCTTGTCCTTAGTTATATCTTCGGGATATGAACTCGAGTTAAAATAGAACAGTAAAATAAATTACTAGTTCAAGAAGTGTGCGATTGTGGTACTTGATCTTATATTCTGTCTTTGGAAGATAGATGAAATAATGATTATAAAAATGGCAGGGAATGCAATCAGAGAAATACAACCAAAGTACAATTTTATATGCCAAACTCTCATTGGCTGAGATTGGGAGGGCATGACTGGTGTGTATTTATTGCATGTGACTGCTCTGTGTTTGAATCTTACTGTAACAACAGTGGTTAGAGCATGCAGAAAAGCAAATCTTAAGAAGTAAGAGCGGGACATGAAAAGTGTGTGGCACATTGTTAGTAAATGCTTCAGAAAGTGGAAACTGAGCGATTATCACAATTTATAACCAGTTTCTGTGTTTTGACTCAGAGAAGCCATTTTCTCAAACAAGAAAAAAGCCCTCATTGCACATCTGCACCTTCATCATGGCACAATGGGTAGTTAGAGCTGTAAGCAGCAAGCTATCTGATGGTGCTGGCATTTGTCTTCCTAGGGAGTGCAAGCACCTGCTTCTCTACTTTATAATTTCTGTCACTTGAATAGAAAAGGAAGATTTAGCAAGTTTTAAGGGAAAAAGTGGAAAACAAACCCTTTGGTAATCTGGGAGAATAATGTGTGCTTAGCAGCTGGCAATGTTATTTTTGATTTGTATGTAATTATTATTCAGTTTTCGGTGGTGCTTATATTCTTTGCTCCTGATGAGAAGATTCATTTGTACGCATCATTATTATCTCTTCTGACATGTGCCTTAGTGACATTAATCTGTGTTTTATTTTCTGCAGTGGTAATAGCGGGATTGTCTTTCCCTAGCTTTGTTGTGTTGTCGGGCTTTCTGAAGCTGTCCTCATAACACAAAGGAAAAGTATAGCATAGGCATCTAGGGAGAACCAAGTAACACCGAGTGCGGGGGAAGCAGCTCCTCTCATCTTGCCTCCTCCGTGCCGGGCTGTGATGTGCTTTCCTCACTGGTGGGCAGGCAGGCAAAATCACTCCTGTTTCAAGTTGTGCAATTGAAAAATGCTTAATTAAATGTCTCTAGAAAGGGTGCAGCCATAGAAGCTTTATATTCTTCACAGGAACATTTAAATCCCCTTTGCCATTTATTCTGGCAACGTGAAAGATTGTTGGGGCAGTTAGAGATATATTCACTTTTAGCTGGACTGAAATAGCCTCATTACTTTCAAAATGTGAGCTGATAAAATGACTCACTCATTTGAAACCATTCAAATGGTGTTTTTCCAGAGCCTCTGATACTCTTTGCTTTATTACAAGATGCTAATGAGTCTTGTCAGGCTGGTGAGGAAACTTTGGGTCCACTGCGCTATGGCACATCCTGGCTAGTGCAGTGGTGTAGGTGTACTGTTTGCTTCTATTGTCATCTTGGTTTCCTGGCTGTACTATTAATATGACAAAACCTGCCATATGAAATGTAAATGGAGGATGGAAGTTTCACCTGAGTATCTCCACTTTTCTTTCTGCTCATGTTCTTTATCCTCCTCCTGTTTTGACTAAATACTGTATTTGAGGAAGATACTGAAATACATGCACAGTAGCCATATAAAATAAGTGTATCAATATTAAAAAGTGAAGGATTAAAATTAGGGGGGGTTGCCTTTATTTCTAGTCTGCCTAGTATCATTCCTTTCCCCTTATTGCCTCTGTTACAATGTTTGGAATTTATTCCCCATCATATAAAGTCTCCATCTTCACATATGACTAACTGACTTTGTGTTATGAATACTTACTTTGTGAGAAAAAGAAAAATTCCCTCTCTTTATGATGTTGCTGGAAATGTTACCCATTGCTTACTAAAATTTATAAAAGGAGGTCTCAGAGTCCGTGACTCTTAACTGTCATTGAGGGCAATGTGTTCCATTGGTGTGGATAGCTAAAAGTCTGGGGATAGGGATAGAGTGGTGGTAGTGGTGGTGGATTGGTTCTAGCTTATGCATAGTCTCAGGTCATCTTTTTCTCTTCTTGAAGAAAAGAAGCCAAGGAACTGGGGTATCCCTTGCTTTATTCATTAGTATATTCACATGACCAGGCAAGGAAGAGATGTTGCAGTTAGAATGTGATATACCTCTTTAGAATGTGACTATATTCTTCTTTTCCCTGAAGAAACTGAAAATTTAAATGATGTGTATGTTTTCCCAGAGTTTAAGAGACTCCTGAAAATTCCTGTTTTGATGCACTGCATTTTGTTGTTCTCTAGTACGGTTCCCCCAAATCCTGCAGGCATGGCTGTACTGAAAATTAAAGCATAATCTCATTGTCCTGGGTTTTTCTTTTTTTTTGCAGCATAAAGTGCAAATGTGAGAAAACGGTTGGGTTTTTTCTCCCTTTTCTCAGACTGAACAAAAGCCTTTTCTTTTACAGGCATTTAATCCACAAACAAATAAGTCTAATTACTTGTTCATCCGTGTGTTTAACTATGCAGCACTCTTTAATGTGTCTGCAGTTCTGAATTTATGTGACTGCTTTAAAATAGTGATAAACACCTCTTTATGCTGTGATTGCTTAGGAGTGGAGATACAGGGTGGTACTCATTTTGGCAAAACCCTCTTGACTTCGGGGTTGTCACACCGGTAGTGGTATCTCTTTATGTTACTGCATAACCTCAGTTACTGGTGTCTTTGCTTGACAACATTTATTACAGTCATTATGACTTTTACTTACCTTTTATCATTAGTGTTTTGCTTTATTGGAACAATAATTGGATATCTTGAAGGCATGAGCAGTTAATTGAATAGCAATAGTTCCTAAAAATATCTACTCAGTAGCTTTGTAGGGTGTGAGAGAAGATACTATTGCCATTGTGTAAAATGAATCCATCAAAACCTTCCCCTGCAAAATACCCTTGATGGCCATGTGCAAACAAGAACAGTAAGGCTCTGTGCTGCGTGGAGAATTGGGTATTATGAGCTACAATGTAGAAAATAATGTTGTATCCTCTAAATGAAAATACAGCTTTGGGTATTGTTGCCATTTTAACCAATTGCCTTAAAGATCATTCCACATGTTTTTCATACAAGATGAATAGCTCACAGGACCATTCATCTGTGTTTTTTCTATCTTTTAGTAGGAAAAACACTGCTGTTGCCAAAGATCAAAGCAGACCGTAGTTATTTGCCATTGTTCTCAATGTGTACAAGTGTTCTGGGTCTGGACATATTGCCAGAAGTAGGGATTATACTGAGGGTTTTTCCTCCTGAAAGGTAAAATGTATCAGTACACTGTCATGTAAGGCAATACATTAGACAGTCATTTTGGGTAGTAAACAGGCAAAACAAGTCAAAAAGTAAGTCTCCTCTTAGGAAGAAGAAGGTGAGGGGGCTTGCAAGATAAACTTTCAATGACTGAAAAGAATTTCTGCAGGTTCTTCAGGGAGAGGTTCCATGCAGGTCCCACTGCCTGGAGAGTAGTTGGATGCCCGTGTTGCGCACAGCTTGGTTAATGTGCATCCATGTAGGATGGGTGCACAGTGCAGTGGTCCTGGACGTGCTCAACCTGTCACCTTAGACTGATGTTGATAGGAGGGTATTTGTGTGAGAAAGCCTGGTCACAAACACAGACAGACCCTATTGTCTCTCCTGTTTCAAGTATGTGTTAGAGGAATATGTAGCTCTGAGCAAGACAAGGGACCCGCAACTATAAGCCTTGTGTATATAATTAAAAGACAATTCCTGCCCTAGAGAGATCCTTGATATAGCCTGTGGCACAGATGGATTAAAAACAAAAGAAGGATGACAAAGAACCACTGTTGCACTGTTCTGATGGAGTTGTATGTCCTAAAGTTTTCATCTGTGCTTGTACAGTTCATGGATGACTGGTTTTGTGGTGAGGGCTGAATTTCCAGCTATCACTGCATGCTTTCATGAAGATAAATCTTGTAGAACTGCAGTTGAAGGCTGCCTGTGACCTTATCTATAATTAGTTATAATTGTACCAACTATCAACCTTTATAAAATCTTTCATTTTTTTAGAAAAACTGTTGAGCAAATTCTTATAAAGCCACTCAGGCAGCCTGAGATTTCAACAGCTGAGAGATTTGCAGTTAGACAGCAGTCTGACTGATGCCATTTATGATCCAACTCTTGATAATGGTAATAGGAAATATGTCCCTTCTTAATAAATATTTTCTCCAAAGCAATATTTCTCATTGCTGTAAAATCTGGTGCTCAGCTTTCCAGCCTACTCTAGTGATAACTGATCTCTGTGTCTTTGAAACTCAGGTCACTTGGGCTTTGGCAATTAGATTTAACACCCCAACTTTAGTCACCCAAACTTACAACCTGGACAATATTTTTTCACCCAAATCTCTACCCACTTTTGAAGAATAAAATTATTTTAATGTGAACTGCTAATAAAGTTAAGCCTTTCCTTGGCACAGTATTCCCCTGTGCCCTATTTCTTCCACTGTTTAAAATGAATAGGCTGTCTCTGCCCCTCTGTCCTTGCTGACTAAGTTGTTGGCTCTGCTGCACCTCTTGCGTATTGCTTCTGCTGAAGGGCACATTTCCCCCAGCTTTCTCTTGGAAGACAATAAATGGATTGTTGCTGATAAGATAAACTTTTATGTGATTGGTGATTCTTTCTTGTGCACAAACCTTCAGTTGTGCAAGCCGTAAATGGCCAGAGTTGGTCTGTTGACTGAACCTGGTCCACAAGGCAATATCAAGCCATGGTACTACAAATGTAGAGTTTGGCAAAGCCAAACACAGGATGAGCAGTGGCATGGGGAGTGGTCCAGCAGGTTTTTGAAACATCCAGTATTGCCTGCCTGGTTCATTGTTGGAGTATGCAGGTTGAGTGGGATAGGAGGTGTGCAAAACTGGAGGTGACAGGAAAGCTCCTTCAAGAGGAGCGTTCTGGGCCCTGGGCAGAGAGCTCAGTTTGGCCTTGGTTGGGTTTGCACTATGCAGAAAGCTGAAGAGCTTTGAAGATGAGTAAGGCAGCAGTTTCCCTGCTGGGAGTCTGTGCTCAAGCGAGGAGATACAGACGAGGGTGACGGGCAGTGCCGCTCGAGCGGAGGTTTGTAGTGCGCTTTGGCTGCTGTGGCAGGACGTGGAGGTATGTGGCTGTCATGGCTTGGGTCTGTGTTTGAGTTGAAGGTCACCCTCGCCCTTCAGCAATCTGGGTATGAGAAATACCTCCTCTGTTAGGAGGCACCATGGTTGTGGAGTGCTGGACCATTGCCCAAGAAACAATTGCAAGGCAGGGAAGGGACCATGAGCTCCAGAAAAATTAAGGGTATATTTGGAAGACTGGGGCTTGTGTCCATAAGAATATCTTTAATGTCTTACTGTCCTGTCTCCACCTGTAAGCAGCTACCTATGGAGTAGCCAAACCAGTGTGCAAACACAGATAATACTCTTTTCATAGCCTCATTTATTTTTTTCTGATTTAGGAGCTTCAAAGAAGTAGCTTTGTAGTTAATAACCATCAACATATCTTTGTTTTATGTTGTCATCCATTTTCCTCTTGAAAAACATTAAGCAACAGCATCAAGGAACAGCATCCTTTGGCAGTGAGTTCCCCAGGTGTTCTTGGCTACTGTCTGGGGTTAAACCATGACCAAGAGCAATCACAGAGGTCTGTTGTGCATAAAGCAAAGCTAAGCATGGTTTTAACACAAAGCTTATTTTCCTGAAGCAATTGTAAAAAGCCCACTGTGATAAGTTATTTTATTTTGTTGTTTTTCAGCACAGTAGAAAGTCATTTAATCTAAGCATCTGAAAATCATTTTAGGCTTAGCAACATGTTGAGACAAATGATAAAAGTATTTAAAAGTCTCATTTTACTGAAGAATAACTGTCCTTAACAATTAAACTAATTTTAAAAAGCTTTCAGAGAGGCACAAAAGAAATTTAGCTTACAAAATTGACAATAATTTGGGATTTTTGGTTATATACAGCTTTGCACTGATGGTTTCACTGAAGCTTCAAAAATACAATGAAGATCGGGTAATATTGAAGACATTGGCAGGTTTTGTTTTGTTTTGTTTTATCACTGTTCCTTTCCTAGTCTGCTGTTTCAAATATGAATTATACTTTACTGTCCCTATTCTTTCTTGGTTTTCATATTCAATGTGATATAAATGTCAAAAATGTCATAGTTCATTTCAAGTTTGAATGTCTCAAAATTCTTAGAATAGTGTTCATGTTACTTATTTCTCCAAGAATAAAAAGGAAAATAACATACTTTGTTTTGATATGTGGACACTAAATTCACATTGAAATAAATTAATTTGTTTCTATAATCACATCAAGTGTTGTGCTCATTGCACTAAGCCTGTGCTCGGCCTTACAGCTTATTTTTCGTGCTGTTTGGTATTTCGCTATGCTAGAATGCATTTGTAGTTATTTTTACTGTTGTGTTAATTAATTATTCAATACACAGTCATTTCCCTTTGAATTAATTCCCTTGGTTTGGATCACCCAGCAGCCGCTGGCTTAGGCGTTCCAGTTCTTGACTGATGCTGCATGGCAGAGTTGTCATGGGACATCGCTGTGTCCAGAGAATAGCTTGCATTCAAGTCTGCCTTGACAAGCAAAAGTATTTGGAAATGTCTCTGTTTTGGAAAATAACTTTAAAAAATAAACAGAAAATCTAGCATGTTTTACCCTGCATGTTTCTTCAGTTTCCACTGTACTCCCAGTTCATAGTTTTCCTTGGTCCGACAGTCAACACAAGCTTTCCCAGACCCTTCCTTTTGCATTGCTTGTGCTTGCCAGTTTGAAGGTTTTGTTGTATTGGTTTTATTAATAGCAAATAATCTTTACTACCATGACAAAAGGTTGGCATACACTTTGTGATGACTTCTTTATCTCTGTAGCTGGTGAATCCTTTCCTCATGTTGATTCAGCTCAAGTTTTCAGCTCATTTGGTTGGAACGGAGTTTTCATCTTTTTTCCCTTCCTTTCATTTTAAAGAGTTTTTGTTTGAAAACTGTTACTGGTTCAGTGCCAATGGCATAAGTGTAGACTAGGCATTGCATACATTTTTTATACTTAAGACTATCCTGTAACATTAATACAACTGTATATTTTTTTTGTCTAGTGTAATAATTCACCAAATGTTGATTTCTGTCATTGCTGTATACTGCCCTGTCCCCCTTCCTCCCTTACTCCCTTAACTGGACTCTTATACAGGATGGGTTTGGTTTTTTTTAAAGTCATATGTCTAATATTGTTTACAAAAAAATTAATTCAAGTTTGTCAGTTTCATAATTTTGAGACTTAAAATTTCTATGAAATTTTTCGAATTGCACTTACTGAACTTCTACACTTGGAGACTTTACCTAGATTTAGGATAATACATATTCCTAATTTTGATCCTTTCTCACAGTTGTCAAAAAAAGATAAATCTTTCTTGTTTACTCTTCACATAACATGGTTTTCTTCACAGAATCACAGAATGGGCAAGGTTGGAACGGACACAGTGGGTCATCTGGTCCAATCTCCCTGCTCAAGCAGGGTCATCCCAGAGCACATGGCACAGGAATAGCATCCAGACACTTCTTTAATATCTCCCGTGAGGGAGACTCCACAACCTCTCTGGACCATCTCTTCCAGTGTGTGGTCACTGCACAGTAAAGAATTCTTCCTCATGTTCAGGTGGAGCTTCCTGTACTTCAGTTTCTGCCCATTGCCTCTTGTCCTGTTGCTGGGTACCTCCAGGAAGAGCCTGGCTTCAATGCTCTTGACATCCTTCCTTCAGATACTCATAGACATTGATGAGGTCTCCTCTCAGTTTTCTCTTTTTGAGGCTGAACAGTCCCAGCTCCCTATTGCAGTCCCTTGTAATGTACCTGCTTTATTCAAAATGCACCCTGTTTTCCAGATACCCTGGTTGCCATTTTGATGAAATGCTTAAATTTGTTTTTTTAATATCATGTCAGTCCATTAAAAAAATGCAATTTTGCTGGGTTTTATTTCTCTATCAAATTGGGAAATCTAACTAGGCATACTATTGTGCTTTTCAACCCTAAAAATTAAGGTTTCCATTGCAGACACTGTTGGAGATATTCTGTATCTCTGTGTTGCATTTTACAGTGGAATTAATCAGTTCCTTTTTCAAACCATCTGTTTGGGGTTTTTTTCATTGTAACAGCAAATGTCTAAATGTAGTTTCAGTTTTTCAGAGTAAAAAATACGATCATTGTAAATAAAGCTGTAATTGAGTTTTCATCTCCTCTTTCTGCAAAAGTGAGCTGGTCAGCCACAGAGAACAAAAAAACATAAAAACCAGAGCTTAAAGAAATGGATATTTGGTAAGTTAATTATGCTCAAATGTAGAAGTATAAAAAATTTAGATGTCTTTGTAATAAGTCTTTGCTGTCTAATAAGCACTACACAGTTAAATTCATGAGAAAACATAAGAAGACAACAATGGGTACACTTTTACAGAGGTGCAGAAAGCTGGAAAAATTTGCAGATAGAAATGTATCCTATCCGGACCTCTGGAGTAGTTTTTTAATTGCATTTATTTTTTGTCTCAACAAATGCTTATTTACCTATGTCTTATTAAAAAACAATAGAAATATGATATAAAACCTCATTGTATTTCAGCACCTGTGATGTCATGGTTTTGTTGTTAGTGAGCTTTCTGACGTGTTTGAAATGTGGACAGCCTTGGACCGGAGTTGCTGGATTGGCTCCTTGTCCTTCCTGCCCATCTCTATCCTGTCCAGTACTGAAGGCTCTTTGGGGCTTAAACACACACTGTGTGCTACACTCACTGTTTCAAATTATGTTTGGACACATAATTTGGCTTTTTAACTCTTAGAGTTACCAATCATCATTGATTTAAAATGGTGTAGGGGTACAGTTTCATCAAGTGTACTCAGCCTTTACTTATGGCTTCCCAGAACTGACCATGGTGTGAATCTCAACTCTTGTTTCTGAGAAATGGTTTGGCAGTGCTCAGGGTGCTCTGGAGTGTATGAGTCAGGCTGGGTGCATGCCACCAGAACCTTCTTTCACCAGCCAGTGAGCACGTTGTGAGATTGTGGGCAGGGCCCACCAGAAATGCAGCTAAGCGGGTGCGATTTTTCTAGACATACTGTATCATTACACCTTGGGGCTCTGCCTAAGGGATTTGAAAAGGGTCACACAGCTGTAGAGGATGAAGGAATGAAGCTCAGTTCTGTATCAGCTGGACAGTCTTACTCATTTTCCTTCAACATATAGAAGTAACCGACAATTAAAACAAGCTTCAGGAATAGCAGAGAGGAGGATGAGATAAATATGGGCTGGCTGGTATAGGAGTGGTACGTCTTGAGAGAGAGGAGACATGCAGAAAGGATGTAAAAGCTGCATCAATCAGAGACAAGCGTGGGGCAAGAATTTTGGAGTCAGAATGTGGCCTCTGGAGGCCACAATGGCTGGAGCAGTCAGGGGCGTTTGAATTGTACTTCAGAAACTTAACATCTTTTGCAGGGGGGGCACTGCATTAGTAAAATCATTGTAAATGAAGACCTAAGAACAATTTGTGTGTGCTTGTAGCGACAACCTGTCATTTCAGGTTGCACCATCCCCAGAGTCACCTGAAAGCTGCTGTGCATGAGATTTGGAGCTGAATGACAACAATAAATAAGGGCTGTCTCAGAAGTAGAAATGTATCCAGAGTCCACGTATATCAGCAAATGTGTGACTGGAGGAGAAATACTGTTTGTTCTAAAGCCTTTCAGTAGGATAAGATTTTGTTTATGATGTGTGGCAATAGTTTCAATCTAGGTGATGCACTGTGAGCCACGCTGGTTATCCACCGAGCTTGCAAGGAAGTAAATAGACTGTGTGCTCTGACTGTCAGCAGTATGACAGATAGCTGAGGTGTTCTGGGACATTACTCCTAAGAATTATGTTTTCTTGGGCTTTTTTATGTGGTGAGGTTTTTGTTGTTGTTGTTGTTTGGGGGGGTGCTGTAGTTTAACTAGAAGATTCGTTTTCATGATTCTTAGTGCTTAAAAATTAAATACTCTTTCTTAAGGCAGGCATAGACTTTCACCTTAGCTCCCCAGAATGACCTCTGACCAATCTCTTGTGTCATTCTTACAGGGATGCTGTAAGAGTTGTGTTTCCAGTTTCAAGTCCCAGATCCTAACACTGCCAAGTTTTTTAAATTACTATTAAAAGTGAAACATCCCCAGAGAAAAGCAGTGCCAACTTACAGGTCCAATGTCTGCATTAGTAATTTTTCAGTATGTTATACTGCAGTAGTGTCTAAAGCCATGAATAGGTGGAGGGGTTTAAGGTCACTACTGAGGTAAGAAGTAGCAAAAACACTTGAGAGAGTTGCCTGTCTAAAGGCTTCAAAAGCCTTTTTGGCTTGAGGTGTAGTGCTTCAGTTTTGCTACAGTAATATTTTCTAACCAAGTCAGTCATGAAATCTCAAATCAGATAAAATTTTTAACTTACCCTTTCCCCATCTTATCTTTTCAAAAAATAGAGAAATGCCCTTGTGCTTGAGGCATGCTGGGCACAGTGACAGGGCTATTGCCACTTTTGCAATGCTTTTCTCCTCCATCATCTTCAGATGTCAAGAAAGATGGAGGGGAGCAGTTCCTCTTCAATGACAGGATATTTCCTTCTCACTATCGATGCTATAAGGGCTATTTTGCCTCTGTGTCTTGGTTTTAGTTTCACTATCATGAATGAGAGAGGCACAGGATAGATTTAGGAAACTGGTCTGTGCAGTGTGAGATGGCATGGTTTGAGGGAGGGAAATGAGTTGTATTTTGGAGGTAAGTGAACTTGATAGAGAAACATGGAAAGAAATAAAATGAGAAGTACTTGCTGAATTCACAGAGGAAAAGATGTGGCGTGAAAAGAAATGAAATATGGAGGGGGGAGATAGGAGGAAAGTAATAAAGCACCAAAAATGTTTCATTACAAAAAGAAAAAGTTAAATTGGTCACAGTGTGCTACAATTAAATTTAAGGCCTTAAACAGCAAGAGTACAGGCTAGGAGCTCTAAATTTTATAATTTTTTATTATTACTGTTTTGTAATAATAAAAATAAATTATTTGACTATAATTAAAAGCTTCTTTCAGGTTGAGGCTTGTGAGGTTTTCACCACAAACTTATTTGTAGAGTTTGGTTATAAATGACTGGAAATAGATAAAAATGAAAATGCTGATACAGCGTAGAGTGTGGTAATGAGAACATGCTTCAAAAACATGAGATGTTTTATTGCATTGTCTTAGGATCTTAGTGTTGAATAGTAATTTCCCATTCATATCAGTTTTGTTCTTCCCTATTCTTCCTCTTTTTTCCCACTCCTCCTCCCAGTCTGAGAGTACTTAACAAGCACTACAGAATTCTTTTTTGTATGAGCATCCTCCAGTGCACTTCACTGTAATGGTGAATGTGCTGCAGTTCCCAGGCTAATTGCTCTTGAGCTTGTGTGTAGGTCATCACCTCATGCTTTGCTTTGTCTTGTGTCCAAAGAGCTGCTGAAGCTCACATTGCTGTGCTGTGGCTTTCCAGTGGCTCTTGCAGGTTTGTTACAAATCAGTGTCGTCTTGCTGCACCTGCAGCACAGCTTTTTGCTTCTTTGCCAGGCATAAACAGCAGGTGGTCCCCTTATAGGAGTATTTTGTGTGAGCGAAGCTTTTTCACATTTAGCTCTGCTCCTGCTTCACTGCCACTTCAGGCAACAGGCAGCAGCTCCTCCAATCTCTTCAGAAATGCTCCTTGGTGAAACAGCTTTCTGCAACTGCTGAAGAGTTAAAATTGTTGCTTAGTTCAAATGATAAAGAGCCTTGTATGTTGGGCACTAGAATGTGGCTCCATTGGGGCATATATAATTGAATATACATTTTTTCTTTTATTTCAATCTCTCATTCTTTCTCACTTGAGAAGAAGCTGCATCTCTCCCTCGTTCAGCTGTCTGAGCATACATATGTGTCATGTTCCTGAATGAATGAGCTGAAACAATATGCAATTTCCTATTTCAACAGGCTTTTATGAAAATCAGTGGCCAGCAACGTTAGGCTGACATTTGGTTTTCTGCATCTTTGAGTGATTTGCAGAATGGGGTTCAGCACTGTGATGCTGGCAGCACAGGGACTGTGTTTTCAAGGCTGCTGGGTCAGTTCTTCAGTTGTGCACCAATTTCACACAGCTGTCGCTCCAGTTGCCACATTTTCTTGACTCTCACTAGCATCCACCAAAAGGCAATGCAAGTTGGTTTTCATGGTCTCGATGCTGATTTAAAAGCGAAGATAGCACTGTGCTTAGCCTGTTTAAAAACATCAGTGTTGTTTCTTTTGCCACCTCCGTGCTGAGTTTGTGCATCCAGGGCTGGGATGCAGCCCTTGAGGCCATTCCAGAAGCACACAGACATCTGCAGAAGTGCTTTGTCAGGGGTGTGGATGATGTGCTGATTCAGAATTTATGGCTGCCCATCCCCTCCTTGCTCCCCATGGGAAGGGGTGTTGTCATCACCACTCTTTCACAGAGAGCAATTGTTCCCCCTTCTAGAATGGCTGGCTCCAGCCAACTCCATGGAAAAGGAGCATCTCTAAGCATTCCTACCCCATTGATGTGTCTTTGTGGAATTGCCACAAAATGTCTTCAAAATTTAGCAAGATAGAGTGCATCAGCAGCCATGCCCAGCTGTGATGTTGGGTTTTTTTTGAAGAAGAAGAAGAAAACAAGAGGTTATGGAAAAACACAACCTATCTCCAAAGAAAAGCTTTTTACTTGTGGAAAAAGGGATACTGGGGCAGGAAGGAGGGAAATGGAAGGAAGAAGCTTGCACGGTCAGTGTTCAGGGCTGTCTTGGAAAGAAACCAAAAGTGTGGGAAAGAAAGTAGAAGAGGCGATTAAAGGTTTAGGTTGTTTCAAATCGGGGGTGTCTGTTGGAGTTTACTTCAGAGTACTTAGAAATCAGCTAAAAAATCTTCAAATCATTAGGGTTCTTAAGAAGCCATGGAAGGAGAGAAATGCACTTTGAGAGGACTAGGGAGGGACAGAGATGGATGCCTTCTCTAACACAGAAAGAGAAGTTATTGGTAACTCTTAAACAGGTGTTGCAAAAAATGGAATGAATTACTAAATAATTTGCAAGTACTTAGCAAGTAGCAAGGGAATACCCAAATGGATTTGTCAAGAAGAAATTATGTTGATCTAGTCCAACTTCCAGTGTTGACAGACGAAGTGGCAGAAAGTCTAAGAAAGAAGTATTAGACGTGATCCATTCTGACTTTAGTAAGGCTTTTGACACTATTTCACTTGACATTGTACTATGCAAACCAGGGAAGTAATTTAAATGAGGTATCTCTAAAGTGACTTCTGCAGTGGTTGAAAAACTGCAGCAAAAGTTTGGTTTTCAATGACCTGATAGTCCGAGTGGTGGGAATTCATTTTCTCAAGGGCTTTGTCATGTGCCCTGTTCTCTTCAGCATTTCTTTTATGTTTTGCATAATGAATTTGAAAATACTTATGAAAATTGTGCATGGTGCTCCTCTGAAAGGGGTTATGAATGTTTTGCAGACAGGACAGACTTCAAAATATTCTGGATAAATTATGATAAGGGTCTGAAATAAGTGAGATGTTATTCAGTGGAAGCCACAGCTGGGAATGAAAAATCAAATGTAAAACAGGAAATAAGAAGCTAAGCAGCTGTGCTGCAGAGCAGAATCAGTGTTCATTTTTAGTGGGTGACAAATTAAGCAGCTTAGTGGTGTGATACCGTTGCAAAGGGCAAGAGTCTTGCTAAGTTTTATAAAGACTGTGTGTCCCTTGTGAAGCTGTTGTGGATGGTGTCTGCTGTATTTGGGTATCACACTAGGAAAGGGATAGGCAAACTGAATATGGAGTGGGAGGGAGGTTTGTTGTAGAAAACATGATGTGGGAAAGGGATGAAGAACTAAGACTTTTTTACTTTAATTTAGGAATTCTCTGTTTTTCTGGGCTTTTCTATTTACCAAACATTCCATTATTCTAAGAATAATACAGCACTTTCAGATCCCCTGGACTAGAGAAAAGAAGAAGCAGGAATTGGCACCATCTGAAATTGGAGATTATGAAGTTGAGCAAAATGAAGAAGACTTCAAAGAGGTGTACAATTCATGGAAAAACTTGGAGGAGCTTTGGGGTTTGACTGTTTTCTTAGCAAAGAGAATTTGAATTCTTAAGTCAACCCTGTTACTCCTACTGCTTATCTCCTGCTGGAATCAATAGCACTGCAAATAACCTTACTATTTAAACAACCTCTAATTAGGATGCCAGTGAGTTTGCCTTCCCGGATCTCCCACAAGTTCATGCCATGCTGCCTTTTCCTCTTCTTGTAAAGGAGATGGTCCAAGTCATTGCCTTGCCAGTTATACTCTCTTCAGACACCTACTTCATTCAAACTGCTCTTAGGTATTTTTCCCCCTTCTCAAAGGGAAAATGCCAACTCAGATTCCCCAAAATTACCATTTTGCTCATGTTCTTTAGAACAACTTGATCACTGAGAAGTTTTCCATGCTCTTGTGTTGCCCCTGATGCACTTTCATGGTTGAGAGCGTTCCTTCTTTACAGTCTCTGGTTTGCTCTGGAAGACTTTGGCATCATCTGCCAGAGAAATGGGCCACAGCTCTGAAAGTGAGGTCAGCAAACTGCCACCTTTACCACTGGTCAGTCTGTCAGATCATCTCACTTGCTGTAGACACTGATAGTGCCTGGTGGAAAGTGTCCACCTGACATCTGCTTTCAATCCCTGCCTTGCAGAGCAGCACTGCAAGCTCAGCAGCTTTCTGCACTTCAGTTCTGCTGTGACATGCATGGAATACTGTCACCTGGTAATTGTTGGGCCTTTGATGATCCTAATTGGCTATGGATTATGGCAGCTTCTTAGGGGATTTAATTCTATTGGGTCTCGTGTCTCAGATCTTTCCCTCTGAGACTACATCAATAGTTATAGTAGTCTATCGTGTTGAAATTTCTGTATGGCATTATGATGGATTACAGTAATTATTAATAAAGTGAAGAATGTCCAGGGGAAAAAAGCTACAAATGCATCTAGCAAGAAAGTACTGGAATTACTAATGTTTTATAAAGACAGAGTGAGAATCTATGTACCATGTAACATCTATGCAGATTTTCCCAGGGTATTCAATATAAAGTCTATGACTTCAGTATTTGCTCTATTTGCAGAATTTCTCATTCTGTTAAAAAAATTGCCTTTCTGTGTATGAAGTACCTCTGGCATATTCTGTAGTCCTGAGATGACTACAAACCAGTTACAAACAGTAATATTCTGTAACAGAGCACAAGTGTGAATATTTTAAATATCTGTTCATCAGACTAAAGAGGGGGCTTTGGAACTGAATGTGGCTGAAGTCACTGGAATTGTGCTTTAAAAAAAAACAAATAAGTAATTCCTTTCACCTGGCAGTGCATTGGGGTTTGGTTCAAAACTTGATGCTGCTGATGCACACAGAATACCTAGCAGTAAGAAATCTCCTGATGCTGGGGAAGGGGGAGTGGAAGCAGAGAGTGCTCTTTTAACTGTGTGCAATGTATATGAGAGGGGAGGAGAAACCACGAGGGAGGCTTTTTTATTGTTTGCTCTAAGCATCCCCTTTTCTTTCATAGCCCATGGCTTAGTTATCCCTCCCTTAATCTCCGGGTTGGTGGCAGGCTGCAGCTGTACAGCCTGTTGTTGTGTGAGTTAATGATGTGAGGGAAGTCCCACAGGAGTTTCTGTGGTCTGTGGGGGAAACTTGTTTGGTGCTGCTTTCCAGGTGGTGAATGACAGTTCATTTCAGGAGCTTGACAGAGTCAGTGAGGAGGGGGACATGGGAGCAGCAAGAGGTTTTCAAGCTGGTACTTTTTTGGCCTTTTCAGGAAGGTAGCATTTGGCCACAGATAGAATGAAAGCAGCAGGTGAGTTTCCTTACACAGGAGGTCTGCCTACCAGGTCCCCTTGCTTTCAGTCAGAAAAGAGGTTGCTTTCTTTTGAACTTTTTGGAAACGTTGATAAACCTATATAAGACAGTTCTACATGGTGACAGTGCAGTTGTTCACTCCATCAGAGCCAGGGAGAGAGCTATGCAAAGCCTCCAGTTGCAGAGGAGTTGAGTGTCACTTCATGTGCCCTTAGGAGTTTTGCTATAAACTGCATAGGGCAGGAAAGAAGGGGCTAGGTGTGATGCCTGCACCTAGAAAACAAAGGAAAATTATTATATTTGAGATAAAATTGGCAAAACAATAAATAACAGATCCATCTGTTGGTGCCATTTTATAGTCCAGTTCTGAGTACAAGCTTATATTGAATCTCATTTGACCAATACATTCTGCTGCTTAAGCTGCCTTTGAGATGATCACAGTTTACCCATGGTAGTTTATTATAGCTAATGCCAGTGCAGATGTTTTTCTAAAAAGAAATCTCCAATAAGCAAAGGACAAAAATACCCAACTGTAGTGTTATGCAGAATTATCTTTTTCACTTGTAGATCAGATTTCTTCAAATTATCATGTGCAAAGCTGCAGTCCTATTTTCATATGAGCTAATTGCCTGAATACAGGTCTTTATTCCTGTCCTGGGTTTGGATGGGACAAAGTTAATTTTCTTCCTGGTAACTATTCAGTGTTTTGGATTAAGTATGAGTTTAATGTTGATATCATACCGATGTTTTTGTCATTGCTAAGTCGTATTTACAGTAAGTCAAGGACTTTCCAGCCTATCATCCCCTGCCAGTGAGAAAGCTGGAGGGGCACCAGAAGTTGTGATGGGACACAGCCCCACAGTTAAAACTGGCCAAAGGGATACTCCAGACCATACAACATCATGCTCAGTATATCAGCTGGGGACAAAGCTGGTCAGGGGGTGCTGCTCAGGGACTGGCTGGACATCACTTGGTGAGTGGTGAGCACCTGCCTCATGCATCACTCGTTTTGTATATTTTAGTTATTTTATAATTACTGTCATTACTATTATTTTCTTCCTGTTCTGTTCCAATAAACTGTCTTTACTGCAGCTCTCACTTTTACTGTTTTCAGTCTTCCCCATCCCATTGTGGAGGGGAGGGGAGGAGGAGGGGGAAGTGAGGAATTGGGTATGTGGTGCTTAGCTGCTGGCTAGAGTTAAACCATGATACTTTCAAATACTTAACGGAGAAGGGCCTGTCCCTGAGCATCATAGTTCAGACACAGCTGAACTGAAGCTAACATAGATCAGAGTTGTCCACTGTGCAGAGAAAAGACTGTGCTGCAGGATGTCTAATGATTCTTTGATGCAGAAAGAGCCACATCAGGCAGAGGCTCTGCTGAAGGAATTGTAAGTTTAGGATTGCTGTCTTTTAATCTCAAAGTTAAGACTTCAGTGCAAATTCTTCCCTTAGAAATCTTCTCCCTTCTACAAGACAGCCAGTCTGTTCCTCTCAGCTTCTCCAGAAGATGTATTGGTATGCTTTGTAGGTGAGTGACTTCGGTGTGATCATCTTTGGCTTTCTATACATCCTTGGAAGAGGTTGTGGCCACGAGCCCAGCAGAGCAAAGCCTCAGTGGAGATGGTGAACTTTTCCTGCTGGGGCTGTTCCTGTACCAGCTGATATGAAATGTAAAGCTTGAACTTTCAAACTGCAATTCGCAGGGAGTGCTTGTGCAGGGAAGGTCAACCTGATGGATTGTCAGCTTTAGTCAGTCCCACAGGGAATGGCGTGGCCTGAAATGCTGAAAGTTCACTTCATGCTGCCTTTGCACAACTTTTCTTTTTTTTCTTTTTTCCATTTTAATGTCAGAGTTTCTTGCTGCTGACTGTTTGAAAAGATAAGCGAATTTCTTTCAAGTCCTTGTGGCCAAGCTGGCTGCATCCCAGGGATTGCCTTGAGGTGTTCGTGGGCTGTGTTGTCAATCCAACATTTCATGTCAGTGCCTGTTAAATTTACTCTTGGACTTAGACTCGATTGTAGTCACTGGTGTTGCTTCCAAGGCTAGACTTGCTTACCTGCTAAAGGTGACAGCTTTTGCCATGTGTATTTTTAAATTATTGGGTTTCAATAATGAAACTTGGGATAGTTTATACTTACTAAATTATCTCCTTTTACTAGACTTAAATTGTTTTTTGGATCTCAGATGCTCTCACCTGCTCCTTCAGTCTCCCTTGTCATTGTTTGCAGTCCTCAGGCTGCTTTTCCTTATTCATTAACAATCCTTCGTTTGCTTGGGTTTGCTCACATTTGTCAGAGATTTCACTGCACTAATGTTCAAAAAGAAAAACAGTTTCTCTTGTGAAGAGGACTTTGCAAATCCTTAATAAAGCTGTGTAAGAAAACATTTTGTATCATTAGTAAACAGGGCAAGGCAGAGAGTTGATTTAGAGAAGATGGATTTTTTTAGAGAAGTTGATTTTCTTTAGAGAAGATGGATTTTTTTATGCTCTTTGATGTGAGTGGGAAGAGTAAGGGAATTTATGTATAGTGTGCCATTCTCCTGATTTTAAAATCAATGGTTTTGCCTCTTCTCTTTCTCCCTGAACTACTCAGACTTAATTACATTCTTCAGTTGGGAACATAGGATTTATTTGCATTATCAGTTATAATTAAAGAAAAGTCCATGGTAATTACTGTCTAATATGCATTATCATTATATGCAAATGTAGAATTCTTGCAGACAGCCTTATAGAGCCAATTGAAAAAATTATCTCTTTAAGATTAGATTCTTCAGACTTTTTCCATTCCACAAATAAGAATCACTTTGGCTTTATTTGTTGGCTTTATGAGATGGCTGAGCTTGAGGAGACAAGTTGTCATTCATAATGCATGTTTTGTTTTCCCCATACTTTAGTTTATCATCACTGATGTGTGTTCATTTTGCAAAGCTGTTGTAACACTTTAGAGCAGAGATTTTATTAACTTAAGAAGATTAACATTTGCTAGGACCTAACTTCCTTTATGCTACACAGAGGTGCCACCTGTAATAAAAAATACGTTTTTAAAATAGTGAACATGTATTTAGTCAGCTTCCTTTTTAAATGACATAAGTATCTTGTGGTTTCAGTCCCGGTTACACAAAGATGATGCTCTTGGTGAGAGGGAGATGTCAGATAAACATCGCAGGAAGCCCCGAGACAGCGCTGCTGGCTGGAGCCTGCTGCCCTCTGCCTGTGGGATTCGGGAAATGGATTTTGCTTCTCCCTTCAGCATTTAGCTGGCACTGCAAAACGCGTTTTCCCCTTGCGGGAATCTTAGGAATTCCCTCCCATTAGAAGAGCTTCTTTGCAGAGTTTTTTAACATCCCAGCTTTTAGGGTGACCTGTGTTGTTACCGTTTGCTAGTCATGTGATGAATTATTACAGCCATGCTTTCTGTGAGGAGAAGCTTCTTTTGGTTATGATACTCTCCTCTCTCTCGCAAAAGATTAAAAAAAAAAAAGGCAAGTTTGTGCCTGTAGAAGCTGTTAATGGTGGTGCATGTGTGCCATGTTGCCTAAAGGATTATCATACCAACACTCCCACTTTTTATTTTATGTATGAAGCTTCTGGGATAACAGGAATTTTCTGGTTTTAGTTATTTTCTGATTTTTCTGATAAAGGCCTTTCTGAAGAAGCATGTGATGTTCAGAGAGTTAAAATAAAAATGAGCTGTGTGTCTGTAACTAAAGTAGTAAAGAAAAAAAGATGATTTTTTAATGATTATTTAAATGGTGGTAGTAATGTCAGGCTTACTTTCAATTTGAAGTTGATAATGTTTGCATCTGTATTCCTTTTTTGCAATATGTGCAAATCACCAAATCACCAAGTGTACAGATAGGTGTTTGTGTGTTTAGGTATGAAGGATGTTATATAAACAATGTAAAACAAAAGTTCCATGTGTGTTTAGTAGAGGCTTGAGGATTTGTGTCAACCTTATGATTACTTCATCACACAAAATAAATTTTTTAGAATGATGTTTTAAGAAACAGAGAGAGCTTTAAAACAACTTACTGAAAACAGCCGTAAAATCTATCTCTCTTATCATCTTAATGTCATTAATTTCTAAACTTGTCTATAATGAGTTGGTTGAGTGCTCACATTTATGGACGTAGTGTGTTACTTTAGCAGAATACAGAATTTCCATGAAATGTGATATCAGGCAAAAAAAAATCCAAGATATCACTAATTCATAGGTTTGAAATGGGAGGCAGAGTAAGTAATGGGCTTTTCTCTGTAATAAAGTGAGCCAAAAATGTAGTAGGCTGGTCACCCCTACCAGGTCCCTTAGGTGCAAGGGAGGGTAAAGGCGTGTGGATAGTAGGGCTGGAGCAGCTTTGCAGCCCATCGGGCTCCCTCATGCATATCCAGCCTCTTGCATTTCAAACTTCAGAGTAAAATGCAAGCAGTAATTTTCTTTTTCAGAGAATTCCCTAAATATTTTAAATGAAACAGAACATTCTGTTTCATGAATCTTGCATTATTTATTTTAAGCCTGCTATAATAACAAAATAGTAAAGTTTGTGCGGAGTGAAAGGCAAACAGAACCCAGTTTCATATCTGTGAACATTACTGTGCAAACTATAATTAAAATTAATACTGCACACTTCTTTGATGCTTATCTGGAATTTGCTAGGAAGCTGCTTAGATTCTTTGTGCATGTTATCTTGCAGATGTGCACTGCAAAGCAGCCGACCACCAGCACTGAGTAAGATTTGGCGCAATGTGCTGCAATGTTCACGTTGTGCACTGCCAGCAAAAATATAGGTATTTTTTGGAAGAAGAAAGTGGGAGCTCTTGCCAGCAGAGGGAGTCGATGGACACTGATCTGGGACTCCACATCTGTGTGCAGGGGTGCTTGGAGTAGTTTGTGCTCCATTATGTGTGCAGACATATTCAAATTTCTATATGCTTCAGTCTTTTTTATTATGAAAATCTTGATAGGTGTTTGTGCTTATGGATCAAAAAAGGTGAATAAATGCATCAGTGTCACCACATTTCACTTTTAAATAAGAGGGATGAAAATTAATTATCACCTTGTTGCAGACACATCAGTCATGAGGAATGTTTTCACCATTTTACTGTAATTTTGATAATATCTAAGGATTTAGCAAAAGAAGGTCTTTACTCATTACTCAGTTCTGTTCACAGAGAATCTTTTTAAACCTTGGTGTCAGAGGGCTGGAGGAAGCTCCATCCCCATGGTTCTGAAGCTCTGGCAGGAGGAAAAGGGAAGGAGAAAGGAAGCAGCTACAAAGGACTGATTACAGGGGAGCATTCCCTGGCAGACAAAGAGTGGCTGCACCCAGTGGTGCCATCTTTGTGCTTTCCAGACTGTCTGTAAGGGAAGGACTGATTTAAGATACTGGCTGCTCAGTGCATTAGGAAGTGCTTTGACCAAAGCAAAAAAAAATAGTTCCTGGTACCCAGGGCCTTCTGTCATGCCTTACTTATTCCCAACACCTAGATTGAGCAGCATCTCTTGCTTTGAAAGTAGAATATTTTTATCTAATTGAACAGTGGCAGGAGACTGTTGTTTCCCATCTGCTGGGCAGATCTGGCTTTAAATCCACAATTTCCATCATCTCCACTCCACCATCTGATTGAGAGAGGAGCATGGTCCTCTTATGAGCTGAAAGGTTGCAGTTGTTCCACATTAGTGACTTTATCTCCTGGCTTGTCTTTTTTTGATGGTCATGGTGGGGTTTCCTGAGGTGTTTGGAAACAAACTGTCTAATTTCAAAAACAACCCCTAACTGCCGCTTTGGCATAAGTAAAACAGTCTTCATTATATTTTATCAGAAAATATTCCCATTTATCATTATATAACCCAAACCAGTGGGGTTTTGTGTGCTGGTCACTCGGTCACTGCCAGTCACTGCTCTGGCATCTGATGGGATGTGTCACTTCAAATCCTGTAGTGCAGTCACAGCACGATGTGTCCCAGGCCTGAGGGTAACACAGGATCTCACTACATTCCTTACATTTCTTACACTGTAAGGAATCAGTCTGAGGCAGGAGACTGCAATGTGTGACAGTGACAGAGCCCCCTCCGAGGCAGTTTTGGAAGTTGGTTCATACTTGGAGAGGATTTCAAACAATTCTAGCCTTCTCTGTTTCCTTTTTCAAACATGGGGTTTCAGTTTTGTCTTCCCACCAAATGCTCAGTTCAGAAATGTCCAGGTGCATTTTCTTCTGGTGTTGCTTCAACAAGCTTAAAGGGAAGAGGAGGAGTGGAAAAGTTTCATTTAAGCAGCATCCAAAAGATGCTGAAAAAAAGCACTTGACTAAATCTGAAATGAATAGATGTTCCCCAAAAGCTGTTTGTAAAGCACAAAATAAAATGCAGCTGCCTTCCCTGAAAGCTTGTTTCTTGCACCCTGCATAGAGCAAAGGAAGCTTCTGCATCATCAGGGATTTGCAGCAGGTTCACCAGTGCTCTAATGTTGAGTATATATTCTGTAGCATGAAGGTATGAAGGGAAACTTATTTTTGATCTCTTACAAAATCAAAGCCTTCTTTTATGACAACTGTTTAATAATCTAACATTGCAGAGGAGTATGTGAAACAGCTCTTAACCTTGAAAATCAACTTGGGAAAAAGGCTATGAAGAGGATTTATATGGTGGCAAATGTAACTGAATCACTTTTTCTCCTGATGTGAACTCTTATAGCTGTCCAATAGAGACATGGTATAAAACACCGAAAAAAAGTATGCTTTCAGTTTTAGAAAAAAAATGTATTTGTGGCCAAGTCTAAAAAGTAGTGAGAGACTTATTTTTAGTATAATAAAATTTACAAGAGGTTCTTTTACACAGTTTTTCTTTTTTTTAAATTTTATTTTAAGTTTCTAGTTGGGTCTTGCTAAGCTTCTTATTTGGTCTTGCTGAGCTGGTTCATTATTGACTTAAATCATATGTTCTCTCCACTCACAAATGAAACACCACATGGTTCAGAAGCAATTGGAGAAAGAAAGAAAAGACAGAATTGTAGATTTTGTCACCCATGCCAGGGAGATATTTTACATATTATGTGTAAAATATAATAATGTATAGATGAAGAGTGGAACAAAAAGAACGCTGGTTGTAAAAGTAAAACCGACAACAAGCAAGCCCCAAACACCTTTTCATAGTATTAAAACCCTGGACAAAAAACAGAACAAAACCAAATTAGAGCAGTTTTCTAAAATACAATAGCCTTTTGTGAAGAGTATATGATGTGGGTCTTCTGCTTAATTATAATTCCTGGTTCCCACTGATCAAAGACATGACCTTTCCTAAATTATTCATTAGCTTCTTCAGAAGATGACTTCCTGTGTCTAACACCACTCTGTGCTGAGATTTTGAACAGGCTCGTAATGTGCATCATATTGTGTTTTCCCTTGCATTGTTCTTGTAACTTTTAATTGAGGCTGTCTTTTATTACACTGGTTCATACTCCATTTTGTTGTAACTCATTTTCTTACAATTAGGTATACCCCATCCCTGAAATGCAATTTTCTTTGTGCTGGTAAACGCACAGCAGAAATTTTACATTATTATTTTCATGGGACTTTAGTGTTTGATAAAAAACTGGGATCAGAAAATGGTGCCTTGAAGCACTTGCCTCAAGTTTACTGCAGCTGGGGCAGAACTGGCATGGATTAAAACTAGAAGAAAATTATCTGCGAAAGACTTGAGGGTGTGTTGTGGGTGTCTGTCATTCCTACTCACCACTTAGTGTTTTGTCAGTCTCTGTCTGTGAAACTGAACTGAAATGAGCTTGTTGATCTTGACAGAGAATTAAACAGAGAGGAAGCAATGTGATAGAACTGATCATTCAAATCCAGTGCTAATGGCAGAGTTTCCTTCCGGAGCCAAAGACAGGGCTGCTCCCAGCAGGAGCTGTGCTGTCCGGGGAGCCAAGTGGAGGTGAGCTACCCACCAGCCATAGCTCAGTGCCTTTCTGCAGGGCCTCATCCTTCATCCTGATTAATGTATGACTGCACTTAGTGGATTTGGAGGATTGAGAAAGATTGTTCACCAAAGTGTGGTTTTAAATAAAAGGCAAACATTACAGTGCTGGCTTTTTTTTTTTTTTTGAGTGAACAAAAAGTAGCTTTTTGTTAGTCAGCCATCATATAAGCATACTAAGTGTCCTGTTCTAATAAAACCATGATGGGGGTATTGAGGGATGTGCTGTGATACTACTGTAGGGCTGTTATTTATTTCCATGCTGAAGCTTAAAGTATTTAGCTACTTGTGATTTGTTTCTGGTATCTGGGCATAAGTTTCCAAGCAGCCTTACTCAAAGGGTGTCAAGTTGCTTCTTAATTAGTATTGAACTTTCTGGGAAAGGACTGCTGACTCACTATATAACTCACTCTGCAACTTCTTTGTCATTTGTCATACGCCACTAAGCAACTCTTAGATATTAGAAACCATCCATCAGTACCTCCCTCAGCTGGATCCAAACTGACAGCTTACAAATGAAAGCCTCCCAAAATCAAAGTCAATCTTCTAAGCGATTCAGTCCTTTAAAACAACATTTCAGGTGGAATAAACTGAATATTAATGGCACTGATAAGAAGACAAACTTCTGCCATTTTCTCTTCTTCCTTTCTTCTCAGAGGAGTGGGTAGTCTTTTCCTGGTTTGCAGCTTTCTGTGGGGTTGAACTCCAGACAGTGTTGGCATTTCAAATTGGTTCCACCCCTCTTCCCACTCCTCTTTGGCTTAAAGAGCTAAAACAGAGAACAAGGGTCTTTAGGGACTGAATCGTGCCAAGGAGTAGATTCACAACCACAAATTCTGGGTGAGACATCTGTTGTGCCTCTGATCATATCAGTGCTGAAACTTATTGCATTATAGCTGTAGTTCAGAAACTCAACCCTTTAAGGGAAGATATCAGGGAATATGTTTATTCCTATGGGCTTCCAGATGTTACATCAAAGATAAGGGCCAGTAATTCTATGAAAGCAAGTGGAGAGAGGAACTTGAGTTTACCTCTTCTCAGACCTTAAAGGGATATCATCAATATAGGGTTTGTTTCCAGGCTTTATATGGGGGGGGATCAATAATCATTGTTGCTAGGGGACCCAGATACTTTATTCAAATGGGTTTCTTTTTTGCAGTTGAGATTTATATGTGCTTATCAGAGAAGGGGAAAATGGACTAGGAAAGAACACACAAAATGAATATAAATGAAGTACTTCAAAATTTATGAAAACTACTTACTTTTCCTCATTGTTTTTGGTGATAACGTCTGGTAGTAGTAAATTCAATATTTTCAGGATTTCAAGTAGTCTTTCTAATACCTGCACCAACTTTGTGCAAAAGGCAGGGAAGAGATTTGTCTACACCTCAGATGCAGACACATCTCAAATCTGTCAATTTAAAATGCCTGGGAAGAGGCCAGTGGGAAGTGCAGCATCATGCATCCAGCAAAAGGCTGTTACAGATGTGTCACTTGGAGATTGCCCAAGTGAAGAGCCCTTGGTCATCACCTTTTCATAGATTTACAACTTTAAAATGCACAGCCTGAAATGAGCATGTTAGTGGAAAATGTGCTGCCTCTCTGAGTGGGTAGTGTGTAAATGTGGATTATTATTTTTAGGTGAGGGTTTTTGTTACACTTGTTTTGGAAAAAAAACCAGAGCATCCTTACTGAAGCCTCATGTGAAAATGACAGTAGCTGTAGGCCCATCTTCATGTTAGTAAGATGTGAATTGACATAAATGAAACACCTTTCAGGAGTATGCTGTGCTTCTAATTAAAAAAAAAATCAAGGCATAGACATGTTGTTACACGAGGGAGTGCAGTGGATCCCTGTTTTTTGACTAACTTAAGGAAGATGCTTCCTCTTCTGAAGGCTTTGCATATCCAAATGAAAGCAAGCAGAGATTTACTATTTATATATATATATATTTTATACTCTTTTTGTTTATAGTACACTAAGAGTGTGTATCTTGACTTCCTGCAGCCTCACCCATTTCCTCCAGTGTGTGTTTTGCATTACTACAGGAGCCAGCATCCTTGTTGCTGGACCACAGCACCAGCAGAGCTCTCTCTCCTGGAGCTCAACCAGTAATAGCAGTTGCTGTACAAACAGGGGTCTCTTGGTGGCATTTGCTCTCAGTAGTGCTTCTGCCCCCCAAAGAGGAACTTCACCATTCACCTGACTCCGAATGTCTGGTTTCTTTGTCAGCAGGCTGCACCATTAGGGCTCTCCCCCATGACCTGGAAGGTGAGCCCCAGGTACAGCAGGCTAAGTTCACATTAGCAGCTTGAAGCCCCAGCTGTGGCCAAGTAGAGGATGAATCTTTAATGCCTTCTACTTGAGCTGCATTGCGTTTTCATGCATCACAGAAAGTGCTGCATTCAATCTTTATTTAGATTTTCCTACCAGGTATGAAATGAGCTGATGGCAAAATCTGCAGTTACTTCATATTTTTAAATGATGGAGATAGATGGCTGTAATCTTCTGTCATTTGACATGATTTTTACCCCTGCGTTTTTGTGCCTTGGCAGAAATGATGGGAATTCAGATGGTAATGAGGTGGCATCCAGATGCACGGCACAAACATGCGTATGCACAAAATATTGATTTAAATATGTCCTGACAAGCTGGTCAGGCAGCAATCTGAAGGAAAGGAAACTTCTGAAGTGAAAGAGAAATAATGACAATAATGAAGAGGCAGAACATTGATTTTAATATATAGCAGCAGTATGGAGATCTGGGTCTGATGAATCAGAAGGGGGAAGCTGGCACAGGAGCACACTGTGATTTGTTGCATACATTTGTTTCCATTTTTATCCATTAGCAGCACTGTGAGCATTCAGATGCAGACAAGAGATCGGGAATAGGGAACAGGGGGAGGGGAACTTGGGCTGTTAAAACTTTGATAGGTGGTGAATTTATATCAGCTAGCTTTCTAATTTCCTGTTAAAATGTCCAGGCCTCTTTCTCCTTGCCTTACTTTAAAATAAATAAATAAATGGCACAGTTACCATCCCGTTTCTGCATTCCAGGCAGCAGCTTGGGAGTATTTCCATCACCTCAACAGTTTTATGGACCTTTCCAGTAAGGCAGCAGGCCTTGGAAGTTGGTGCAGTACCATTAGCATATGCCTCTGCAAAATATTTCATCATTTTGTGACTCCCTTTTGATCAATTATGTTTATGTAGCTCTTTCCAAGTAAGTTCATAGACAGAATCTGTACACTGCAATCTCTTTGTGGTACCAAGTTTATTTTCATTGTTGAAGTGCAGCAGCTGGTGTGATGCAAACCAAAATATATGTTGTGAAAAAAAAGTAAATACATTGGGAGAAAGTACATTAGGGGAAAAATGTAAGTGCTTTATAGCAATTGCCAGTATGAGCCAGTTTTATAAAGCCTGTGGCAGATGAACAAGTACAAAGAAATTCAAGTGTACATTGTTTGCCACATTCTGTCTCTGGCTGTGAACACACTGATCTTTGCTATCTCTAGGTGGAACCTATTTATGCTCCCCCAGGTAGAGTTTGACATTCTGTTTGAATGGAAAGCCAATGACATGCCACGAAAAAGACTAATATGTGCACTTAAAAAGAGGAGAGGGGAAAAAAAGACAAGTTTTGAAGAAAGAAGAAAGAAAGAAGTTTTGGCCATGGTCTGCTCCTTGATTTAGTACTGGTGTCTATAAAATTTCAGTAATGAAATAAATATTGAATAAACATTAAAGAGAGAGAAGGATTTCAGGTCTTGAAGGTAATGTGAACATAGTTAATAAGCAGTATGGATTTGTAAATAATGAACTCTGTCACAGTTTGGGATATAATACAAAATTAATGGAAGAAATACTATTGCTTGATGCAATTCTGCAGGATGTTTTTGCATCTTTTAAAACATTTGGTGTATTTTAAATGCTCATAATCTAAAAGGGAAAATACTTCAAAATGAGCCGGTTGAGAAACACCCTCAGGAGCTGAATCAAGGATAGGCAGCAGTAGTGATTTAACGCCCTCACTAACTGTTGATAAAATTAGCAGATGAAATTAGGTCAGGAGACCTACATAGTAATAAGAATGGAGATGTCTTTACCTAGTCTTTAAAACAACTAGAAATGTGTAATATGCAGAAGAGTATCATATGACTTGGCAAGTAAATGTGTCTATGGGGAAGTAATCCAAGATAAGATGATATACCATGAATGAAAAGCTGGGAAAGCAGCAGTGCTTAGAGAGACCAGCACATGTGGAGAAATAGCAGTTAGGTTTGCTAATCACTAATAGCAGCAATACTTGCAAAAGGGAGTAACTAATGCTGAACTAAGAAAAGTCACATCACAGGCACAGGAAAATAATTGCCCTTTACTTGCTCAGGTGTCTGTTGGACTGCACCAAGGCTGTTAATGTAATTATGGCTGCTTCTCGTACTGAAACACAGGAGTGAACAGAAAGGGTTCAGTAAAAAGCAGCAGAGGGATTTCATGCCTGACTTGTTGCAAAAGTTAAAAATTTGTGTCTATAGAATATTTGTATACAATGATTATTGGAAGAACCCAGATATCTGTGGAGAGAGGAAAGTTCTAAGGAAAGATTTGAAAGGTCACAATTGCTACAGAAAAGTAAGGGGAAAAATAAAACTATTGTTAAGAAATTTTCACCGACAATTACAGAGTCATGTGAGACATGCTCTTAAGTAAGATTTTTGACTGTGTGACATGAAGCAAGGTATCAGCTTTCAAAGCAGTGTGGATGGCAGGGGTGTGCTGTGGCTGGTACATGTGTGGGCAGCTGGCTGAGACATTCAGACGGGTCCAAGCTGGAACACTTCTCAAGACCCTAAAGCCAGTCTGAGACCTTTGAACTCTTCAGGAATTCAAGATGGGGTTGTTTGTGCTTTTAAAGAAGATACGCAAGTTCAAAATTACTGGTTGGTGAATGAAGATGTAATACAGGGCTTGAAGTTTGGTGTTTGTTGATAAGCTCTAATTTCATACCTGACAGTGCAAAAGAAATGTGTGAGAGGGTTTTTGTATAAAAATGTTGGAGTATTAGAAAACTAATTAAAACAGGGATTTGTTACTAGTTGATAATTTTTAAGTGATACATCCACAATAATACAGGAAGACCAGTGCTTTTTTTTTCAGTTACACTTTTAATTTTGCCGGGGTAACATTTGTTTTGCTGATTGGCATATTTTAGTTTTATGTTGGGCTGTTTTGGAATGCACTGTTTTGCCCCTGTATCTAGCTGTCCCCAGTTTTTTATTGATTATTTTTGTATACAATACCATATTTACCTTAGGAAACTGTAGGATTTCTATGATTAAAAAAAAATAAAAAGGAGGAGAGGGGAAACAAAACTGATAAATATTGTATACAGACTTAAAAGTGTTAATGTTATCTGGCCAAGCTACTTTTTTGAAGAGTATTTTAGAAGAAACTATTAAAAGTGTGATGAATAGCAGTGGGACACCACTGAAGCATTAATGATCCATGGAGGAATAACACTAAAACAAGCTTGAGGCTATCAACCTTTCACTTTTGAGACTTACATTGCAAATATTTCAACCCTATGCATAGGAACCTTTCCTTTGTTTGTTTTGGTGACTTGGGAGGAAAGCATGGTGATAATTTCCTTTGAGTCATACATGCTATATATGTATAACATGTATGAATTTTCCTGATGTAAGTAACATGCTTTGTGTTACTTTGCTCATGTGTGCTTTCTGTCTGTTGCTGTGGATCCTGTCCCCTCTTTTACAGCAAAAGGGAACGGATGTGTGTGGCTGAGGATGCTGCACAAAAGGGTTTCTCAGTTTTTTGAGAATGTGGACTAATTGTGGTGTGCAATGGGGCACTTTCTATAGCACATTAAGGATTCTGATTATAACAAGATTTTTATATTAGTGTAAATTATATATTTGATAAAACATTATGTTTATTTATGTATAGCTAGTCCTATATTTTAATACCATTTTATTTGTACAACATTTTATGTGCAAACCTGATGATCATTTTAACGATGAACATAGCTTGAAAACTCTTTGAGTCCATTTTTTATTGGTGTCCATTTCTCTTAGTCAAAGCAGTAGTTACAGACAGTAGGAGGCCATCAAAATCTTGTATCTTGCTTCATTTGCTTTCTAAGACAAGAGAGGACATGTAAGCAGGTTGTGACATCCAGCCTGTTACTGTTACAGCAGGTCCAATAACTGATGTTTTGCAAAAATGCATATTCCAGAGAGGCAGGTAGGCTCTTTTGAGAGCCATTTTGGTAGTTTTATGTGTCAGTAGATCTTCCAATCAGCAAGTGATTAGTTTGAATTTTAACACTTGTCTATCAAGTGATGTAGAAGTTCTTGAGCACTTAATGTGTACATCCCATGACAGCTCTTAGGCACTGTCTAATCAGGTCACTGTCCTAACTTTCCCAATCTGATATTATACTTTCTGAGTCTGACACTGCAGAGGGCTTTTTTATTGGTCAAATCACTCTTGGTGATCACTCTTCTCTTCACCCTGTCCAGTTTTTCAGCCTTTAAAAAACAAACCTAAAGCGAGCAAGTCCCATCATACATGGCAGAGCTGAATATCGGGTTCTAGTATAGGTCTCTGTACACAAGGCAGGTAGTGATCTTTCCTATTCTTGTTCTCAGTCTGCCCCATTTATACAAGCAGTGATTGCATTAAACCTGCTGCCGCAGTTGCAAGTCTTTGGCTTACCTTGAATTGATCTCTTCAGTTGTTTTTGTAGTCATCATATTGTGGGATACACTCCCTGGTACAGCCAGTACCAGTTCTACTTCTGGGATGGAATAGTCCATGTGGCCTGGGAAGGTGCAGTGGTTGGCTGGCAGCTGCTCAGGCTGTAGGCAAGCATCCAGTGTACACCCAATTTCAGTATAGAAATCCATTCTGTTCTGGTAAAGCAGCTACTGCCATGTCTTCCTGCAGCTTGCACAGAGTAGGAATACAATTGTATCAATGAATCAGCATTTCCCTTCATCTTGCAAAGGCTTGAAGCTATTGCCAGTCAAAACTGCTTGTGCCATCCTTTCTTTTTGCTGCATTTCTAGAACTGTAATATTCCATTGCCATCCTTTTTGACCGTATCTTGAATATAAAGACTTGCACCTAAAAACTTGTAGAGTTAATTCCTAAAAAATCTCTTGGAGTAGATTAAATGACTTTACATTATATTCTAGATTCATACCTCCAAATACACATTTTATTTTCTAGTGTGATACTCCAATTTCACGGCTGCTTAATAGTTTGATAAGAATATGGGAGCAAAGCAGTGTAGTTAGAGAAAGGTATAGTTATTCCACTTTTGTTCAAGTGGTTTTAGTAGAATCATAATTTTTTTTTTTTTTTAAATGGGAGTAGAAGCAGCTGTTTTCTGCTAAGTGTAAGAGAGAGTCTCTGCTTCTGGTATGGTAATTTTGAGGGAATGCTTAGCTTTGTTTTGTTAGAGACTGATGGAGCGGTTGGAAGGTCATCATTTTAATTAATAAAAAAGACCTCTTCAAAGCACAAAGCCTTACAGAAATTGTAATTACAGGAGTCTTTAACCATGTAGTGCAGCATGTGGAAGCTACTTGTAAGACAGAGTCATCCTTTAGTTTTGAGATTACGTTAAATCCCAAAGCCTGTAATTATATGCATGTTGCTGGCAGGAGCCCGTGCTGGGCTGGTTGTGTTCAATGAACGGGGTCGTTACTTGCTGTTTCTCTCCGTGAGACCTACAAGCATCCTGGAAAGCACAGCACCTAGTACTTTCACTGCTGCTTCTGCTGAGAGGGCAGACAGACTACTTTGGATTTGGTTTATTTCATTATATTTTGACAGATTTCAGGTTCTTTACTAACTGTCAGTTCAGAAGATTCAAGGACAAATTATTACTAATGCTCCAGAAAGTGAGTACTCTCCTCTGTCATTGCAAACCAAACCAAAGAAAGGGTACAGACGTGTACAGCTAGAAATGCAGCAATGCCTGCTTCATAAGCTCTTGATTTTGTGAAGAGACTTGATGCAAGGTGCACATGGGTTGAGACAATCCTGAGCACAAGTACAGGCCGGGCAGAGAAGGGATTGCGAGCAGCCCTGCTGAGAAGGACTTGGGCATGCTGGTGGATGAGAAGCCCCACATGGCCCAGCAGTGTGAGCTCGCAGCACAGAAAGCCAGCCACATCCTGGGCTGCATCAAGAGCAATGGGGCCAGCCGGGCGAGGGAGGGGATTCTGCCCCTCTGCTCTGCTGTGGTGAGACTCTGCGTGGAGTAGAGACTCTACTGCACCTAGCACTGGAGCCCTCAACGTGAGAAGTACATGGACCTGGAGCAAGTCCAGAGGCCCATAAAGGTAGTCCAAGGTCTGGAGCACCTCTTCTGTGAAGACAGGCTGAGAGATCTGGGGTTATTCAGCCTGGAGAAGAGAAGGCTTCAGGGAGACCTTAGAGCCTCTTCCAGTAATTAAAGGGGGCTTAAAAAAAGAGAGATGGCAATTTTTTTACATGGACGGATCGTGATGGGATAAGGGGGAACATTTTTAAGCTAAAAGAGGAGGGATTTAGGTTAGATGTTAGCAAGCAATTTGTTATGGTGAGGGTTGTGAGACGCTGGAACAGGATGCCCAGAGAAGTTTTGGATGCGCCATCCCTAGAAGTGTCCAAGGCCAGGCTGGATGGGGCTTTGAGCAAGCTGGTCTAGTGTGTGGCAGGGAGATTGAAACTAGATGATCTTTAAGGCCTGTGCCAGACCAAGCCTTGCAAAGATGATGATGATGACTTGTTTCTGAAAGAAATCTCAATTAGTTGAGACTATGCTTGAAGTTACCTTTGAGAGACTACAACATACTTGTGCTACTAAAGTTTCTAATTTTCATAGTGTATGCGGCATCTTCTTATTTTCCAAATCTTTTAAGTCCATAATTATTTTTAAACAAATATTTGTGGCTAAAAAGGGGTGGAAAAAGCTGACTAGTGTGTTTGCCAGTTAGCTAAAATGGAGTGAAAAGTCAGTTGTACTCAAAGGTTTTTTAAGATGTTTTTCTAGTAAGAAACATCTCTTAACCTTTGCATATCAACACAATTTCACTGAAAAGGACAGGTTTAATTTTTGCCAGCAATTGAAACAGACTGGTAAGGTAAAGATTTTTTTGTAAAGCTCTGGTGTGGGATTCTTGTAAAGGGTAATGTAGGCAATGCTGTTCCTTATGTTGCACTAAAGGGTAATGTGCAGTGAGAGAGTTACTTTCATGTAGAAAAGATGTATGTATTCTCTCTCCTTTACTACTGCATTATAAATTTTAAAAAATATATTGTTAAATCAGACTTTAAAAAAAGTAAATTAAAATGTGAATCTGCTGTGTTGTAAAACATTTCAACAAAAAGCCATCCCAGCAATATTGACTGATTTTATCACCACTTATTTAATACCTACTGATTCAAAAAGGTTAACATTGCTTGGAGCCAATAAATGAAGATTTTCAGGTTTTTTAACCTAGAAGGCTGCTAAATTATTTTTCCTAATCTCTTCCTAGGCAATGAAGCTAAAATATTTGTATGGTGCCATGCAATAGTGTTTTGGTATCAGCTTAGATCTTTAACAAATGTATTCTTGTCATCTGTTAACCACTTTCAACACACACATCCTTGCTTTTCAACGTGCTACATCTCGTACGTGACATGTTCTCCAGTGAGGATCTTCTGAAGCCAGAGCAGCTTTTATGACTCTTAATGACCTGTAAAGCATTCTGCTGCAATGTCTGCATGAAATTACCCATCAGTGTTGCAGAGGTGGTTAATAAAGCTAGAAAAGAGCTGCTGTAGTTGATTTAATAAAAATGTAAATTTACAAGATCCTCCAAATTATGCAAAGCTGACAAGTTGTCTGTTTTGATAATCTGAGCACTGGGGAATAACAGGGTGTCTTTATTTCACTCGCCTTTTTATTCCTTCTCCCTGTAGTGAAGAGGAGTCTTCATAATAGAGCACTATTCATTGCAAAATGCTGGACTGACTGAGCCTGCTGCTGTATGGGAATACAGCTCTTCTGTTTGGGATGAAAAATTTAGTTCAGATAGAAATTCCTGGTATTCTTACAAGGTTGTCTCAAATACTATAGTGGGAATGTTTCAGTTTTCAAAACAGAAGTATCCATATAGCAATTTGTTATTTTCAGAGCTAAATTAAGTCTCTTTGTTCCTTAAAAATCTGACTTCCCATTTGACTAATGCGGTAGATGCCAGCGGTAACTTGTAAAATGATGGAACAAAATACTGACTTCTACAAAATCCTTATGTATTCAGATTTCATAATATTTCATTTCAATTTCCTTATGCAGGTAGATCCAGCAGATATCACTGTGTCTTCCTGACACATGAAGTACTTGATATCTGCATGTCTTTCTCATTGCCTTAATGTTTTACTGCTACTGTTGTTTGACTACATCGCTGTCCTCACTGAACTCCATGGCTTGGCTTTCTTTAAAGGTCTGGATCTGTGGTGAACAAGCGAGTTCTCTGTCGTGCATCTGCTTTGGTGTGGTCACACACAAACTTAGGCTGTAAAAAAAATAAGAGCATGCAACATCCAAAACCAATTATAGCAGCTCTTGTGGACAAATCCCCTGACAAGTGAAAGAGGGGATGGTGTTTAACTGGTTTTAAGGTGTTGTTCAGTCACTGTGTGAAGGGAAATGTTTGATACAGCATGAGTGGAATTTTACCTAGGGTGTCTTCTGGGTGTGTATATTCCTGTGAAATAGAAGGGTGTGTTTTTTTGCATAAGAAGTTCATTTTTAGAAAACTCATTTTTTTCCCCCAAAGACAATTTCATATTTTGCAGAATTTGTATTCTTCATTGAATACTAGTTCTTCACAGAAATTTCCTCATTGTATCTAAATGACACATTGTATAAAGATTGTAATCTTCAATTTAATTTAGGGAAATTTAATTTCATTTTTTATCCTACAGAGAAGTGTAGTAGATAGTAACATTTTTTGATTCATTTATTTCAGCTAATGTGATCTGATAAGATTAACCAGAAGTTTGTGTTAAATAGGATACATATATTACACTGCCTGTCTTACCGTATGAAAATATATGCTTCTTTCATCTAGTGACCTTCTACTGAGTACTTACGAATAAAAATTCAGTTGATAAAGTATTTGTATGTTATATATATTCTAGATTTATAAATAATCTTTCAGAATCCTGAAAAAAGAAGTGACTGCAGCAATAAAAGTGATACAAATTCATGCTGCTGCCTGAAAGGATCACAATGAAAAAAGATTTTTACAGATGAGTCCAGCAAAAATGGTAACTAAATATGTAGCTCTGTTAATTAATAAGGAAGAAATATAATTACTAGAGTTTGACCTGTGTTATATAGACTATAAATAATTTTTTAGTATGTCTGAGGGGTTTTGACCTCCTAATATTATATTAGGTAGCTTTTTGTTTTTACCTCCTCCCCCATTTTTCCTCCTGAAACCAGCTCAGTCCAGCTGCAGAGTTGAATGACTGACACTTCAGAGAATTATGGCTGTCTTTTGGAATGTTGAAACATTTAAAAACCACAAAATACTTAATTTGGTAAAAAAAATAAATATTAACACATGAGGTATAGTTAAATTAATTTCAGGAGTAGGACTTTGGACAAGAACAGTTCTGTTAATCCTCATGATTGTTGTCCTGAAAGAAGATGATAAAACCATGTCTATCATGAGTGAATATTTTGGAAATTGTTCCATTGACCGGATCTTTTCTAGACCTAGCAAAAAATGAGGAAAAAATATGCAGTACATACAATAGATCATTATGTTCCATGCTGTATTTGAAGTATGAATGCTTTGTCTTCTGAAACCTTTTTGAGAAATTCAAATCCGTACACGACCTCCCTTGGCAAGGACGGAAAAATTGTCTGAAGAAAGAAAAGAAAAAAATTATCCTATTGACTTGGTTGGAAGTGACTATTGCAGTGCTTCAGAGGCTGTTTAACATAAACACCAGTAATCTAGAAGTAGGAAACAATACAATAAGCTTTTTGGATCAAGGAATTAATGTATCCTTTCACTGTTAGGAAAGCTTTATCTGACCAAGTCTGCTGCTGGTTTTGTATATATATCACAGTTTCTGTACAATTATTACAGTTTTACACATTTCTACTTAATCCCATTGGGACTCAGCATTTTCTTACCTAATGGCTTGATTTTTGTCCAGTGTCTGAAATCTGTCTTTTGCAGCCTCTTAGCTCTGTAAGTGTCCTGTTTTGCACCCTCTGCCAAAGGGGCCAAACCAGGGTAAGTCATGAAGTCAGATCACAAAGGCAAGCAGCAAGCAGTTCTTCCTCATGGTGTAGATACAACCTCTTGCCATCTTCTGCCCAGCAGAAGTCTTCAATGATGTTAAAATTGTAGAAAAGCAGACTCTTGATGTGAGACCTGCTCGCCAAAATCATCTTCTTTTGAAGGGCAGAAGGAGCACTACAGGCTCACCTGGCACTGATGCTGGCAGGTGGTGGCAAGGTCCATATCCAAAGAGTGGAGTGGAGACCTTACTGCCTGGAGTAGACAACACTGACCCCACATCTGACTGGGAAGAATCAAAGAACAAATATTAGGGCAGCTAAACTATCATCTTGGCAGTATCTTCTGGTTGCCTGTGAGTTAAGGGCAAGTGTTTTAAACTGGTCTGCCTGGGTCCAGCAAGGTTTATGGCATCGAGAACAGGCATCTGGCAGATGAAAAGGCAGTAGTAAGGATTCTGGATGCCAATCTGCAGAAAGAAAGCAGCAAGTTCAGGCATCTTGGGCATCTCAAACCTGAAAGAGCTGTGAACAGGGCCTGTGCGCTGAGCCATTGCCTTTGGTTTCTGGAACAGCTTTTCCAGGGGGGCAGAGAGAAAAGAAAGCAGATATAGGATGGTATTTATTGGTATTATTGGTGTGAAGCCCTGTTACCTGAGCAGGAGATGGCAAGAAAAAGTGGTGGCATATTTTTTCATCTAAAAGCATATTGGCAGAGAGAGAGAGAGCCACTTTATGGGAGAACAAGAAGAACACACAACTCCTCTCCCCTTTCCTCTCCATAGTAGTACCAAGATTTTCTGTTTTCTTTCTGGACTACTGAATTACACTGATGTAAACCTCCACCTTCATCCTCTGGTTTCACCCCTCCTTATATGCCCTGTCCATCCTTGGCCAGAGGTCTGTGGTTACAAGGATGGAGCCATCAGTTCACACCTTCAGGTGCATCTGCTGTTCCAGTGGTCGGGTTTTATGGCTCTCTGGTACAAGAGCAGCTACAAGAAGCAATAACAAGGTTGGGGAACAGATGACTCGATTACCCCTATCTGGTTTTAATGACAACGAAATAAAATCCGTTTTCACCAGGTCTGTCTAGGCAATTGCAACGGTGCTGATGGAGTGTTTCACCTTACCCTTGGAAATATGGCTGTTGCTCTAAGCAATAAAACAAAAATAAGAAAAACAATCACTGCAATAGTAGTTGGAGTTGGACTATGGGAAGCACAGAGCTGCTGATGCAGTGAAGAGCAGGCAGGGAGAGAGAAACAACTCAGAGTGTGAACGCTGTCCATGCTTCCTCCTGGCTTTCTGCAGCTGGTGGCAGAAGATGTGCACCATGACTCTGGACCATAACATTAAATACAGCGATGGATAAAAGGTGGCAGAAGATAAACTAAACAATTTTGTAATTAAAGCATGTGAATGGGACAGAATATATGAAGACAGTTTAGAACATATCATTCAAGTGAAGCATAAATCTTGAGAAAGAAATAATTGTCTGTTGTCTTAAAGGAGAGTATCTGGTGCAGGACTTGGGGTTTGTGCATAGATTTGATGTGAAAAACTCTATATGGAATATTTTGGTTTGCTTGCTTGGTTTTTAGAATGGGTATGGAGTTTTGTCCATAAATGTGGTATGGAACTCTAGTTTAAGTGGTATGCTCCCCTTCATAATTTTCTGAATGGATTGTAAAAGCAGGTTAATTTGCTGTTTGAATAGGCATGAGAGGGCATAAAACTCCTTGTGAGCTGAAGAAATCTTACAAATGGTGCAATGTTTGGCCAGTTCAGCTGCTCTAAAATCTGCTCTCTTCTCCCTTTAGTGAAGGCAGAAAACTCGATTCGCTGTGTGTCTTTCTATTCAGCATAATTTTATTTTGGTGTGATCAAATGCTTGGTGGTCCTGCCCACACACAACAATCCATCAATTCCCTCCACTCTCTCCCTCCCCCTGTGGTCTGTGCTTCATCGGCTGTAATATACTTGTCTACAATTGTCAAAAAGCTTTCCTGGTTATCAAATCAGGCTTTTTCTTTTTTTTTTCCTTATAGATCAGTAGGATTAAATCTTTAATATGCTTTGATTAGAATATTTCCATTTGAAATGGGCTCCTTCTCTCCCAGAAGTAGGATTCCTGGTGGTTTTGCCCTATTTATCCAGAGGAAACAGTAAGGGAAAGGATAGATATGAGGAAGGAGGAGAAAAATCACCATGTCTTGTTGAAATGTGGGGCCCTTTGCCTGGCACAGCAACCATCCCTCCCTGCAGGGTCAGGGAATGCGAGAGGCTGGGGGATGTGTCCCTCTAATATCTGTGTCTGTGTGTGCAGCTGGATGCTTTCTAGCTTGTAAAGAAATATGGCTTTTTAAGCCCTTCATCTCCTCATGCAGGTGGTGGTGACGGCGGTAGTAGTGAATGACACAGCTTTGCTGGATGACACGGAGCTGATCTCTGCATCAGCCAAGAGGAATTAAGCTTTGTCACTCCCCGCCGGGGCTACCTTTTGCCTGGTATGTGCAGGAGGAGGAATTCACAGGCTGCTGCTGCATTCACCCAAGCAGAGCCCCGAGCGTGCTTTGCCAGGGGAGGCAGGCAGCCAGAATGATAGCTGTCTCTTTTAAATGCCGCTGTCAGATCCTGAGGAGGCTTGCTAAAGGTAACGTGCTTTCCTTCTTACTCATCCAGGGGCTCCGTTGCATCCTTCCAGAGGCACAGCCTGATTTTTTTACTTTTAAATATGACTGTCCTTCCAATGTACTGTCAGGCAACAAAGAACTCCTGATACAGGAGGGTGCAGGGGCTCTTTCAATTAACATTCCTACATGTCCCAGGCTGTGGTCCTGCTAGGAAGATAGATTCCCGGGGGTTTTTCTCTCTCTTTTTTTTTTTTTTTTTTGTTATTGCTAGAAGGAGGATTTTTTACCCAAGTGAAGTGCTAAAGTTATCGTGGGGTGTTATTGTTCTGTATTCTGCTAACTGCTGAGAGGCATCCCTCCTGGGTCAATGCACGCTCTGCCTTATTGGGAACAACTGACACTGCTGTCCTGGACCTGTATCCAGGACGAATTTCTGTTGTTTCATGTCCTTTGCGAGCTGTTTTTACCTGTGCTTTAGATGCCGAAAGCTGTTGTATGTGATGAAGTAGGGATAGCAGCATGTGTTTTTTCGGGCTGCACTCTCATGTCACACTTTAGAAGTTAATTTGCCTGTTAGAGCAGTATGCATTTTATCTTACTGTAAATATTTGCAGTCTCTTGTTTTACCTCTCAGAACTTTAAAATACTACCCTGAGTCCTGTGTGATTGTTAAAGCAGGTATGTGAAAACCTGCCTAAGACACCTTCCCTGTTCAAGAATAGACATACCTTATTTTCTAAAAATAACTTTCATGTTTTTTAAAAGAATCTGTTATATTTGGTTATTTTTTCCTTCTCTGTGTAAAAAGGATTGATTTGGGATTTTAGCTTGATGTTTTGATGGAAACTTCCAACATTGTAATAGCGTTATGTGTCTGCAAATAAGAAGCTTCTATTTTTTATCTTGGGTGCTGTGAAATATTTAATGGCCGTTACTATGCAGCTGGATATACATCCATATGTGAATGAAACTATTTTTATCAGCTTAGCTTGAAAAACCAGATGTCTTTGATTATTAGTCAGGATAGCTCAAAATCAATTAGTGTTTTATTTTGCAGAAGCATGAAAAAGTAGCATGCTAATATAATGAGATCAGTAATAGGAAAAGAGAAGAATACTGCAATCAAACTTATATAAGCATTTTCCTTTTATTTAGATTGCTCAGTGGGGTCATGTTGTTCAAAACATAGGAACTTAAATATTTATTAATCATCCTCTCTGTAGATTGCTTCTCTTTCAAATCTGTGCCGGGTAATGCCTGTTTTTCTTGTTTGTGTAAAATGTTTCTATTCTGGTAGCTCTGTTACACGTTTATCAGGCTGAAAATCCGTGTATTCTCTTTTTCTGGTGTGAGCAGAGCAACCTTTTTGTCTGCTGATGTCTTTATCAGACAGATCTGGGCACTAATTTAGTCTCTCACTGATGAGAGTTGTTATTCCACTTAAAAACAGTTTCCCTGTGAATAATCAATAATCTTATACATCATAGCCATCTTAATTATTTCATTCTTCCATCATTCAACAGAACTCAGGCTAGTGGGTTTTTTCTCCTTTGAAATAATCTTAACTACCATTGAGACTCCTTGCTCCTCCCACTCCCTCCCAATAGGAACTGGCATGATACTATTGATTTTTTGCATTAGTGTGCCTTATGCTTGTCTCTAGTTGATAAAGAAAAAGACAGTCTAGAGGTATGTTCATATATTCTCCTGTAAGCCTTATGCACACTGGGCTGGCATTGCTGTCCTAATTGACAGGTTCCTGAATTGTCACCGTTTTGAGTGAAACCTTTGGTTTTTTATCTAATTCTCTGGGTTTTTTGGCCTTGGCATTTGCATCTCAGACAACAGTTATGGACTGCTCAACACAGCCTAGCTGAGGACAGGGATCCACCTTCACATTATTAGTGTGGAGAGGATTCTTGTCAACAGCTGGCTATCTCCTGCTGCTGTATCAGCTGGAAGATCTCCTTCCCTTCTAACCTGCTAGTCATGGGGTTTTTGTACATTCATTGAGTTCCTTTGCTCCAAAAGCAGTTTTCCTTTCTTTAGTACTTGCCCCCAGCCTGTCTCTGCTAGGGTCTTTTTCTTCTGCACTAATCCTGTCGCTTTGTGCAGTTCCCTGAAAAAATTTCTTTACCGTCTTTCAGGCCCTACTGTGGTGAAAAGATACAGGTGTGCTGCACACTGGATTAGTGTCTTGTGTTTTCAATAAAAGATGTGCAGTTAACTATACATCTAAATGTGGAAATACCTGCTTTATATATGTTATGTCGTTTTTCATGCCTGTCTTGACAAAGTAAGCATGTAACTTCATTTCCTGTTCTTTCAGATAGGGATGTAAGCAGAAATGCCTCATCTGGGCAACTGGAGACTCTCTAAAAGTAATTCTTTCAAATAGGGAGGTGTTCAGGCAGTATTTTATTTTACAGCAATTGTACTCCCCTCTTCCTGTACTTCACCTTAACCTGTCAAAGCAAAAAGGAGAGCTTTTTTGTGTTTCTTTGCATTCTTGCACATACTTACTTTGTATTAGAAAAAAATTCTGGCGGGAGAATCTTCAAGTGTTGTGAGCTAATTTCAAGGCAAAAATATCATATAGTAGTGGGAATGCTCTCCAAAACCCAGTCAGTGACCCACTCCTTCCCATAGTTGTGAGTCAGAGCCTGCAACAGATAACCCTTACCTCTCTTGACCTCACCTCCAGGGTCATCTTGAGATGGGAGCATTAGTCTTCTTCTTTGTCCTCTGCCTTCAAATTTACACCATTCATAGGAGACAGGCACAATTATAGAATCATAGAATGGTTTGGGTTGGAAAGGATCTTCAGACATCTTCCAGTCCAGCCCCCTGCCCCTCAGGCCTGCTTCACTGCTGTTGCTGCCCCTGCCCATGCACTCCTTTTGTGCCATATTGCCTCTGTGGGTACAAGGGCTACTGTGGCTGCTGCAGCTGCTGTACAGAAGTCTTCTTCTGTGTTTCCACTGTATCAATCACCCCCTCTTAAAGCAAAAGATGTGGCAAACAAGAAGTGCACAATAATTATTCATGCAGGAAATTTAGAAGACTATGAGATTAGGTCCCTTAATGTGTATTACACTTCAGTTTTGTGAGTCTTTATTCTGGAGGTCAGTACATTTTCAGTAATGAAATTGCACATTACCAAGGTCCGACGAAGCTTCATATTTGTGTCCACTAACAAGCAGCTATGAAAGAAAAGTATTATATTATTTGATGGTGCAATTTGCAAGAACGATGCTGTGTGAGACTTTTCTCATAGCTGTGGAGACATGATTTGAATTTGGATCTAGTCTATCTAGTTAAGAACAAAAAAAAAATCTGTTTTTTGTACCAGTGTTGTTTCTACAACAGTCTGTTGTTTCTATGCCATTTTTCCATTATGCATTTTTTAATGGCTATTAAAATGTTTATTGTGGAGTTTGTACTGTAATTACCTGATTTCTTTCATTAATAAATCTTTCATGCTTTTACTTTTGAGCTGAAATATTGCTGGATTAATCTGTTTTTATTGTGATTATCTATACGTGTTTGAATCTCTATGTGTATGTATATACATTTTAAGCAATGTTGGAAGTAGTTAAAAGGTTCTGAAAAGAGAAAAGGTATCTTCTTACCATATTAGGTACTAAAATTTTCACAGAGAAGAGAGTTGTGTAATTTTTATGTATTATTTTAATTTTTTATCTCCTTTCTATCCCAAAAGAGCAAGGTAAGCCAAAAGCTACATTAAGAATCTGAAGTCGTAGCTGTTTTTATAGTTTTCACTATGAGAAGTACTGGGCTCAGAGAGAATGGTAACTTATATTTGGACCAAGTGAATATAAGGAAAGGCCACATTTGTAGTTGTAAGAGCAACCACAAATCTGCACTTCGTACAGGTGCTTGTATTATAGGATGATTTTTTTGTGCAGTGGAGAAACACTAGGGTTTTTTACAGGGTTTTTTTTCCCCCCAGTCTTTTCATATAAGACCTTGGGCATTGAGCAGTATACTGTGCATACCAAAGAGCCTGTGGTAATCCCTTACATTGCATATGTATGCTAAATAAAAATGGTACAATTTACAGTTATTATGTGAAGTACAACAGTGAACAATATACATATGTAGCATACAGTAGTGAGAAGTTCCTGAAATGTGTAGGCTGGTCAGGTTTACAGGTAAATTAACCACTTCATAGTTTAAAACTTGCCTTTCAAATAGTGCATTACAAAGCCTTGGCTGTGGTTAATTGATGTATGGACATGTTCGTTTTCTCCCTTTATTAGCCGAAAGAAGAGCGCTTTTAGGAAGCTGTGTCTGTGGTATAAAGTTGCTTACAGAAATGGGTCTCTTCGTTAGAGTCAGGAATGCAGTTTTTCACATGCACAGATCAGTGAAGTTATTCTGGATTTTATTATAATGGAAGCAGAATAGGAGCGCTCTGATAAAGATGTCAACCGTTGTTACACAGGGCATAGCGTGAGGAGCTGAGTGGAATGCCTCTCACCCATCAAAGCTTTATAGCCTATCTTCAGGATAATTTATCACCAACTGCGCATACAGATCCTTTCTGCAGACATATATTTTTATTCTCCCAGTATGTTTCCAATACAGCGAGATAAAGCAAGCTTTAAAGGCAAGATGCTGCACTCCATTTTACAAGATGATCAGTTATCTAAAAATTGGATAGGGGCCTAAAGCATCAAAGGATGAATTCTGAATGTAGCTTGACATAGGTTATACTTGGCTTTGTGCACAAACAGCTACAACATGAACAAACCCAGAAATTTTTTTTTAAGTATGGAATTAAAATAGTGTTAAAGACTTGAGATTGAGGCTGTATAGTATCTTATGACAAACTTGCTAGTGTTTCAGAGACTCATCCCTGGTTACCAGCCTTTAAATTATTTTAATAGTAATTCTGATTATGTAGTCTCTTTTTGCCAATAAATTGCTTATAAGAATACAGGTTTAACTACTAGAACTGAGTCAACAGCTCACTTTGAATGAAGTAAAAATCACAAGTAACAATATATCTAGGGACTTTTAAACATAGATTGGCTCCCTGTGTTTCTAAAATTAGTTCTTAAGGTTCAGCAACCTCCTAAGTGTCTGGTAAGTTCCGTGAATAGGCAGTCAGTATGGATTTGTTGACTTTGTGCATTTGGTTGGGGTTTCAGAAATATACTTCAAGGTTTTTCATACTCAACACCTCTTTATCCAAGTTGTCCATATCTCCAGTTTTTTTGCATTTTATTTCTGAAAGTGACTTCTGTGTTTCTTCTGATTTAGTAAACAAACTACAGTGAAAGAATAAAGAGTAGAAGCAAAATCTGGAAACTTTCTTTTCCGCTAGCATGTAGGAACTTCAGGGCCACCTCCAGAGTTGCAGCCCTTCCACAGCCATTAGTGAGTATTCCATGAGAAGACAGGAGAGAGTCCACAGGGGAGAGCTGTGGACATCTGTCAGCAAGGGAAGTTTTGGCATTGTTCTTAGTGCTTGTAATGTAGTAAATACAATTTAGAAACCAACCAAAAGAAAACAAAAGCATTCCTTGATACTACTTGGAATTTTTTGTTTTGTTTTGTTTAAAAAAAAAAATTATTTTGATTCAAGACTTTTTTGTCAGATAGGGAAATGAAGGCAAAGAGTGGCCATGACCTGCCTTATGTCACTCAGTGGGGTCCATGCTAGTCTTGGGGACAACCTTGTCTTCCTACTTCCATTTGTTCATTGCTGGTTAGGAACAGTTACTGAAGTTGGCAAAGACTAGGAGAGAGCAGAGAAGACAGTGCATGACTTTTTCCCTTCTAGATTTTTCACCAATTTTGACTTTTCTATTTGCACTTAAGAATGCCTTTGGCCAGGATTGTTTTAGGATTGCTTTGAAATTGTAAGTGCCTGCATTATGATTGCTGAAGGAGAGGGAGAGAGATGAATTTTTGTTACGATGTTCCTTCTATAATTGGTATTTAGGCTTTCTGGCTCTGAGTATGTGAAGAACAAAAGAGGCAGATTTATTATATTTAATGAGCATTATTAGTTCGCAATATTGTCTTTTTGTTCAAAAGAATTCTTTGAACTTATTGTTGTAAGAAGTAATGAAAGGAGAAAGGATTTTCTCTTCTAGAGAAAGCCAGTCACAGTTCACAAGTTCAAGCAATATTTCTTTACCACTAATATATTCAAGAACTGGCAAACTCTTTATTAATTATTCAGGATGATCTGAAGCACAGCAGCATACTAACCAATCTATGTGATGCTTTGACAGAAAAGAAAGACATAAAAATACTTTCCAAATCAAGCATGTACTAGTTAAAGTAGGAACACTGCTGCAGCCCTTATGGTCTGAGGGTGTGTGTATGACTGGAGTTCTGCAGAGAAATTTTCTGGCTTAGATAAACAGATATAATTGTATGCAGGCACCTGTCAGGTGTGAAGAGAAAGCTGCAGTCATATAAAGAGATAGTAAGTGGCCATTAGCTATCTTTTATCTATCAGATATTACTAGCTGGTATCTCATGTGGTAGCTCTGGTATCAGTTACACATGGAAAACATGGGAAATGTTTTTTGTAGCATGTATAGATTTGCAGGATGGGTTATGGAAATTGGTGGCTGGTTCCGAACTTCTTCCACAAGAAGCTCAGCAGGTGATTGGGACTTTGTGCCTTGTCCCTAGTGGTCTGATGGGAATAGCTATGTTTCTCTCCTCTGAAGAGTATTCTGAGGAAAATAAAACAAAAAGATTACCATGTGTCAGTTTGTAGGCTTTCTGAATATTAAAGGTGAAGTTATTTTTAAAAAACAGTTTAGTGGTAAGTGACGCCAGTTTTAATATGAATGCAGGCAAGACAGTTGAGCTGTAAGTAATGAAACCCCAGACTTGCTCATGGGTAGGGCGTTGCACAAACATCCTTCCAATTATCAGCATTGCTGCAGGATAGAAGTGCATTGCAAATGTTTCATGAATTTGTCTTTGATGTTATTGCTGCTTCTAGTTGTAGAAGGCAGATATTCAAAAATAGCTGTGGAATCCAGTCTGGGTGAGCATCCCAGAGTGGCACAAAAGGTGTGAGGAAGGCTGGAGCCAAGCACTAGGCAGGAGCTTGTATCCGGTACAGTGGGACAGTCACAGCAAATTTTGCCAGTCTGCAAAAACCTACGGCCATCCTTGCCTTCACATAAGAACACTGGATTTCTCTTAGCAACCAAATTTGCCCTCTCTCTGTGCCTATCTGGTGCCCATGAGAGTTTTGATTACTTTGAAGTATCTTAATTCCACAGAATTCTGTGAATGGAGGTGAAGCCTGAGGAAGCAGGGAAAGGAGAGGGGTGGCATGGGTAGGAGGGAGGAGGTGGCACACACGGCAGGCCTTTGCTTTGCAGCCAGCTGGAGGTGCCCATGGCCCCCATCTCCCGGGTGCTGCGGTAGCGGGCGAAGGAGAGCTGAGCTGCAGCTGGGGGAACGAGCAGTGCGAGATGCAGCACTGCTGGGAGCTCAGCACAGCAAGCAGGAAAGAGGACAATGGGGAAAAGAGAAATGAGGGGGATGTGAGAAAAGCTGGAGGTGAAGCAGACATGGCATGTGCTGCGGGCACAGCCTCTTGCTGCTGGAAAGGCACATGCGATGTGAGGAGAAACAGGAACCCCAGCTTCCAAGAGTAAAGCAGCAGGAGTTAAAAATTGTCATTTTATGAAAATTTTTTATCCCATATGAAGTTCAAGTCTACAATTATGTAGTAGTACCTACCTAGATGTTTTAGGAATATATTGCAAGCTGAGGCTCCAGGTGTAAATGGGCTCTGGTTCCTTGTGTGAAGGATGGACTCACTCTCTCACGAGCTTTATGTAATCTTAGTCTGGGGTTCTGCTAAATCTGAGAAACACTGTGCAATAGGGGTGAGAGCATACCTGCCTTCTGAGGCAGATTTCTGCAGCCTAATCTGTCTCCCAGCATGACACTGCTTAGTAGTGCCCCATCTGCTTTTCATATTGTGGTGCTGCTGATGTGCTTCTGCCATGGGAAGGTCCTGCTTTAGGCATGGCCCCTAAGCAGGCGAGTCTGTCTCTGTCAGCATAGGTTACAGCACCTCTCCAAGCAGCTGTCAGTAAATCAACAAAGGGTAATCTCATTTCTTCTGCCCTGTCTGCATTCTCTGCAGGAATTCTGCTGGCCTGGGGAAATGGCTGCTCAGCAGGGCACACAGGGACAAGTGCCCTGGTTGGAGAATATCCCAAAGGGCCAAGTTTTAGCAAGTTGCAAGCAAAAAGAAACTGGTTCATAACACGTTCTTTTTTCCCTCAAGGAAAAAAATATATTTTTTAAAAAAATTATTAGTAATATAAATTAATGGAACCTTCTGCATCAAAACTGATTTACCGCAGTGTTACCACAAAGACCATGTCGTTCCCTCACTCTCATAGAATCGTTTAGGATCATTTAGATTGAAAAAGACCTCTAAGATCATTGAGTCCAACCATTAACCCAGCACTGCCAAGTCCACCATTAAAACATGTCCCTAAATGCCACACCTACACATCTTTTAAATACCATTTCCCTGGGCAGCCTGTTCCAGTGCTTGAAGCCTTTTCCATGAAGGAATTTTTTGTAGTATCCAATCTAAACCTCTCCTGGCACAACTTGTGGCCATTTCCTCCATTCCATCACTTTTTACTTGGGAGAAGAGACCAACCCCTGCCCCTGTACTTTCAGGTAATTGGGGAGAGCGATGAGGGCTGAGCCTCTTTTCTCCAGGCTAAACAGCCCCAGCTCCCTCAGACACTCCTCGTTAGACTTGTGCTCCAGCCCCTTCACCAGCTCCGTTGCCCTGGACTCACTCCAGCACCTCATGGTCTGTGCTGTAGTGAGGGGCCCAGAACTGAACCAACACAGGATTCAAGGCGTGGCCTCACCAGTGCTGAGTACAGGGGAATGATCACTGCCCTGGTCCTGCTAGCCACACAGTTTCTGATATTTCAGAAGCTGCAGGCCAAGTCCTGTTGGCATCTTGTAAGTGTATACTTACTTGAAGATACTCATCCTTTATGCCTCCGTTCTTCTTTTGGGCATTTGCTTTAAAGCAGCACTCCTGTAATATTCAGGAACCTTTTAAGACTCTGGGCAAAAGTTAAAAGAAAGCTTCAGCCCAGAATGTTGTTATTACAGAAAAAGGAAAAGTATTATGTAAGTCTCCACTGCAACCTCTCTATCTTATCCCTTGAACTGCTCATGTGCAGTTTTTATTAATGCTATTGGGAATTATGTTGCTATTAGGAAAGGAGACTTCCCTGAAAGTGTATTGGGGCAGAAAAATTGCTCCAGATTAGACTGATTACAAAAAGACAAACACTAGAAGTAGTTTTGTGGGGTAAAATGTTACTGGAAATAGTGTCACATCTAACAGGCTTATTCTGCCTTAGCTTCTCAGCAGTGAATAGAGAAAGATGTTAAGCAAGGAAATACCAGCTATTCCAGTGACTGCTTTACCATAGTGCATTGGTAAATGTCACCAATAAAGCACAGTTTAAATCCACCTTCTCTTAAGGAAACATTTATACTGTTAGTGAACTAGAATTTGACAGCTCTGTCTGGCGGAAGAAATTGTTTCTGGCATTTAGTTTTGGTTGATTTTTGTTTAGTTTTGTTTTTCTGGGCATCCAGCATTTGTTGTGACCTCCTAGAGACCAGTGAAGATTTGCAAAGATACCGTGGGTGTGTTGTTCTCAGCTGTATCACAAGCCAGTGATGAATAACAGAGATGAAATTTCCTACCATGTTAGGACGCTTAAGTTGATATATCATTTCCTTCTCCCTAGCAGTCCAAAAGGAGGGCACCTTTGAGTATTTTAAGCTTTCCAGTGACAGGGTTTATATGGTTTTTTTCCTTTACTGACGTGCTTATACACAAAAATTTCTGTAGACCCTAAGATAATATGATACTCTTATAGCACCTGTGAGTCAGGAATCCATTTTGCTGAACCTGAGCATAAACTTACTGCAGATTTTGTTTCATTGAGCTAAAAGGAGTTAGGAATTGAGATAAAACCTGACAGCCTGAGCTAATATGTAATATGAACAGTTCTTTTTTACTGGACCAAAAAAAAAAAAACCAGAACCAAACCAAAAATCTCCACAAAGCTTGAAAGTAAAAAGAAACTACATTCTTTAAAAAAAACCAGACATAAAAACCTTTTATTTAATAGCTGTTTCCTCAAAGAATGAGAAGGAACAGAGAAAACGGGGATTTTGGTTTAGGTTTTGTTTTACTACTTAAAAAAAAAAAAAAAA